>CAHIKZ030002977.1:1757500-1861948 GCA_903632075.3 Acanthosepion pharaonis
ACATATGCATGATCCCTATGAACCCTACTCCATGGCTCCACTTCTTTGGGCCATGAATGTAACTTGGCTTGTGTAAAGTTTCTTAATTCTTTACATTTTTTACCTCTTTACATAATCCTCAACGTCTCTTGAATAACCCGGCCACCACGCTTCTAGTTTTATCCTTTTTTGTGTGGCCGCTACTCCACAGTATATATCATTATGTACACTTTCTATTATCGGCTTTCTTTGTGTTTCTGGGGGAACTACCAGGTCCCCATTGCATATTACTCCATGTTCTATTGTTAATTTGTGCCTCATTTCTTTATAAGGTCTTTCCGCCCTAGAACAATTTCCCCACAAATTTTTTCTTATTCTCGATACTATCCTACTTAGCACCGGATCATGTCTCTTTTCCACAGCCATTCTGTCTAAAGACAAAACATCAGTCTCTATCAAGTGTAGGAACAAATCTTCAAATTCTTCCTCTGTTTTGTCTTTTGAGCCCTTGTAAAACCTCAATCTTGATAGTGTGTCCACATGTGGAATTGAATTTCCTTTGACATACTCTATATCCAAGTCAAATGCCATCAATCTTATTGCCCATCGTAGAATCCTTGATGTCGTGACTTTGGGTAATTCTTTCCTTGGGTTAAATATAAACTCTAATGGTCTATGATCACTTCTTAATAGAAATTTTTTTCCAATTAAAAATTGTCGGGCTCTGATAGTTGTCCACATGATAGTCAATGCTCTGGTAGTTGTCCACACAATAGCCAATGCTTCTTTCTCTATGTTCGAGTAATTAAATTCAGTGTTCGTTAACCTTCTTGATAAATACATTATTGGATGTCCTTGTGATAATATTCCAGATATTGAATGTTCACTTGCATCTGTAGTGAGTGTTATGTCCTTTTTTGGATCAAAAATTTTCACTACAGGTTTCTTTGACATTATTTCTTTTAATGTTTCAAAAGCTTTCTGCTGTTCGCCTGACCAGACAAATTCTACATTCTTTTTCCTTAAATTTGCAAACGGTTCCGTCAAGTCCATGTATTTTGGTAAATATCGCCTGTAGAAATTTACCAATCCCAAAAAGACTCCAATTCTTTTTTATTTGAAGGTGTAGCTACTTTTAGAATTTTTTCTATCAATGCTTGGTCTGGTAATATACCTTCTTTTGAAATGGAATAAACTAAAAAAGATATTTTGTTAGAATTGCTTATGCATTTTTTTTCATTTATCGTCATTTCAGCATTTCTTAATCTATTCAAAACTAAATCAGTTTTTTCTTTTAATTCCTTTTCATTAGTAGCTCCTATGCATATGTCGTCTTGGTAACAAACCATATTTTGTACCTTTCCTATAACCTGTTCAATGGCCCTTTGAAATATGGCGTTTGCAGTTTTTATGCCATATGGCATTCTTTTCCATCTTAGTAACCCTATTGGTGTATTTATCGTGGTTACTTCTTTGAAGTTTTCGTCTATTGGTATTTGGTGGTATGCCATTTTTAAATCTATTTTTGAAAAAACGGACATCCCTGCCAGTACATGTAATGCAAGTTCCACATTGGGTATGGGATATGAATCCGAGCATATCTTGTGATTTACTCCAATTTTATAATCTCCACAAATACGTAAATTACCATCTGTTTTCCTCAAAACCACAATCGGTGATGCCCACTTGCTACCTCCAGGCGGAATATGTTCTAGAAGGTCTTGTTCTACTAGTTTACGTAGTTTTGTCACTACTAATGGCAATAAGTGTACTGGTAATTTTCGTGCCTCATAAGAGGGGGAAACATTTTCTTTTACTTTTAAACTTGCTTCATAGTTTTTTAACTTTCCAGTTTTTTCCATTTTTATTTCATTAATTATCTTAGTAGAATTCATATTAAGCACGTCATTTCCAATAAGGCCATGGTTTTTCTTGCAACTTGTAACAATTACAGGAATTACTTCAAATTTTTCTTTTAACTCCAATGAACCTTCAAAGTATCCTAATATTTTTATAATGGACCCATCAAACTGGTGGAGTTGTAAATTGCTTTTTTATAAAGGTGGCTTACCAATGTGTTCCCAAAAATTTTTTGGTATCAGTGTTACTTCACTCCCAGTATCCATTTGCATATCCTTTTTTATTTTTTCCTTGTTGTCTTTCAACTTTGTTGTTCTCACAGTGGCAGAGAAACAACGAATCCAAGTATCGACAAATTCTGAATCTTCCAGAGACAATTGAAATCCTATCGGCGACGCCATTGTTGTGAAGTGGAGGTTAGCACTAATCAGTCACTAGACTCGTACTCTTGGTGGTTATTCTCAGTGACCACTTATAAGAATGTTCACTTCTGCCTATGCAAATTATGCATACTAATTTGCTACATAGTCAATCATTTAAATTTCATAACGCCAACAAGTTCAAAATTACACAAGAGGACAAAACATTTTTTTACTGGAGTAAGAGTGTTGTTGATATAAGGGACCAATTTTCTGTTTCAAATATTCCTTAATTCTGTTTCAAATATTCCTTAATTCTGTTTCAAATATTCCTTAATTCTGTTTCAAATATTCCTTAATTCTGTTTCAAATATTCCTTAATTCTGTTTCAGGTTTAAAGAATTCTGTTTCTTTTCTGTTTTCAGTATAGAATTGTTTTTACTTCATTATAATAATTATTATTGAGAAAGTGTAACAATAATTATTATAGTGAAGTAAAAACAATGGAAAAGAAAAACAAAACAAGAAAATAAAAGGAAAATGAAAAATTTTACAATCTGGAATATCCTCCGATTGGATAAGTTGCTCCAGCCTGATACAGTTTTATACTTCATACTTCAGCCCTTAATCTAACTTTTGTTTTTTCCTGGACAACCCTTGAAAAGGAATGCTACAACCCTAAATAAGAATTAAGTGAAAATGGCAAAACCTACAGAAAAGTAATACCACAAAGTCATCTAGAGATAAAAAGCTAGATTATTGTTCGGTCACTTTACTAAAATTATTAAATAAAAAAAAGAAGAAAAAAAAGAAGTCTAATTCGTAAAATTTGGCTTTCTGAAATGACAAACAATCCCCTGCCTCCATCACTATGTGTGATAGGAAAGAACTAAAAGACAAAATTTTTGTCCCCACCCACTATACCACTACCCTTAAAAAAAAAAAAAACAAACAAATGAAGCTAACTTTGTAAAACTTGGTCCCTAAATACTGCAAACTATAGGGAGACAGAAGGTTAGGGGGGTGTAGTAAAACATTTACTGACTTTATCCTTTGATGTCTATTGGACGAGTGAATTAAATTAAAATGGCAGTTGACAAATCTGATAATTTTTTTTTTCTTAAAAGACTAGCTACATCAATCATGTTGATTCTTGATCTACACTCAAAATTGTAATACGTCAGAATTTTGCATTAGGCTGAAATGACTAGATGTAACTAAGTTCTGTGCTAACAGTTTCTTCTGTCGCACTTCTCGCTTGTGGAACATTCTTCTGGTTTCTTGCTTTACAGTGAACTCTGATCTTCAAAAATTTTAAATGCAATGTCAGTTTTAATATTCAGTCTTAATTCCTGTTCTTTTATTGTTCTCTCTCTCTCCTTAATATTTTTCTTTTTCTCATATTCTCTTACACCCAGTAACTCCTTGTGCCTTAGTAGCTTTAATGAATGAGCATTGTAAAAAGGTCCCACCAAGACATATCTAAGATGTAATAAGAGTTATCAAGGTCAGCTCAACTCAAACATGGTACGTTGATAACATGAAACCAGCTCAATACACAAATGCAAGAACAAGGATCTCAAATATTTCTGATGATATCATAAATAAATAGCGTATTTTATTTTTATTTATTCCCCATAATCTTATTCACTGGAGAAAAAAAAAAAAAAAAAAAAAAGTACCCCCCCCTCATTGTAGTTGATAATCAGTCATTATGAACTTCAGATTCCTTTCCATGACTATGATTCACCAGGGCTGCATATGGTTGCCTTTCTCCTAGACTGGTTGCCAAGAGAGCCCAGTCTGACCTATTTAACCCACAGATTAGGGGAGATGAATTCATACCTTTTCTAAGGCTATTTGTGCAAAAGTGAATTTAATAAACTTGATCAGAATTTGAAATTGGCTTGCCAATTTCTAACCACGAGTCACTAATAATTACACTAGCCACATATCCACCACAAACATAGTATTTACTAATATATTAATAATATATTCATCTTGAACATAAATATGCTATGTGCCTATCTTAAAAACCACATCTGAGGACAATTTTGAATACAGAGTTGGAATCAATGTACTTGATTTAGTTGAGTACAGCCTCAACTGTGTAGCAATTATTTTTGACATCCAGTGTTATCAGTGAAATTTAAATGGTTTCTTTTAATCATTATCTCTCATTCCTACTGGCGAAAAGCACAAAATTTATCACAATAAAAAAAAAAAAAAAATCAATGCATAGATGTTTAAAAAAGAAACAAGTGGGTGTGAGTGAGAAAGTTTGGATGAAAATCTGATGAAATGGTTAACATATAAAATAATTTAGAAAACTTGTTTTTGAACCAATGAATTACTATTATCAGAAATAGAATTTTGGTTCTTTTTAAATAAATTTTGTCCAAAGCAAAACAATAAAGCCACTAAGATGCACAGGGATTATTGAGTGTGAGAGAATACAAGAAAAAGAAAACATTAAAAAGAGAAAAATAAAAGAACAGGAATTAAAACAGAAAATAAAGACTGACATTGCATTTAATTTCTTTGCAGATCAAAGTTGACAAGAAAGCAAGAAGCTGGAATAACAAGTGAAACTAAAATGGCCCATTGTATAGGGGATTTTTAGATTATAGCATTTTCAATGTATGTTTGAGTAAATTGTATTTTTTTTTTTTTTTTTTTTATTTAAACAGCATTTTCCAAGCCAAAATTTCTGATGTTGAAAGTTTTGGTGACATACAAGTGCATCAAGTGTCTTGTTTAATTTCAAGTCCCTTTTATGTTCAAATATCCTTTTCTTTAAAATTTTGGGATTTTTCACCAACAATTCTTTGGGAGAGATTGTTTACATTCTATTTGGTAGCATATATGAAACATTTGCCATAAACATTTTTGCTGTAGGAAAACTCACCTCAGAAATTTTTGCTGTTGGAAACTTTGCCATATAGAGATAGTTTTGCCCCCCTTTTTTGTTACCCTTATCTTGAACGTCCCTTTTGGAGTAATATGCAAATTACCTTGTTATCAAGTATATATGGCTACATTTTTTTTTTTTTTTTTACAGGGTCAAACATCAGAAAAGAAATTAAAAAGTAAACATTTATTTAAAAAATAAAAGACTAAAAATATATCAAATTAACAAAGAAATAATTCAAGATGTGTGCAAATTCCAAGCAATTCTTTGTAAATAATGTGTTTTTTTTTTTTTTGTGATGGACTGTAATGAAGTATTTTCCGCAGAAGTCTTGCGTTGATATCAATTTATATTTTCTTCATTTGCACTGCATCTCCTCGATCTAAATTACACTTTCTTTTTTGCTAATGTCTCTTCCATTTTCAAATATGCAATTAGTTTCCACAAATTTGGGTGCATGTCAGTATAACTTTGCTTATAAAAATGTTTAAAAAAAAAAAAAAAAAAAAAAAAAAAATTGTCTTATGGCAAAGTTTTCTACGGCAAAAATGAGGCAAAGTTTTTCCTACAGTAAAAATGTTTATGGCGAATGTTCCTAGAATCATTTGGTACACTCCTGCTTCTCCACTTGATGTAAAATTTGCTTTCTTTTATTTTGATTAAATTATTAAATATTTTTGAACTGTTTGTGATAATTTATTTTTATATTGGGATTAGTTAAATTCCTAGTTCATTTCTTTCCCAGATATTGTAAGGTCCACTCAGCATAGTTGCATTATAAACTACAGGCCAGCTTTGTGGGTGCCAAACAAATACAAATGTGCCTGAGTAGGCATCTGTAATAGGGATTAGCCATCTAATAGATGGGTTTACTCAGAAACAAGGAATCAGCCATATATCAAAAGAATTAATGGATCTTATTTTTTAATCTGACATATGAAACCTTTCAAGAAATTGTAAATGAATGAATGTGCCTTAAAGGCAAAGAGAATCTTATTTGATTGTGAAGCTCTTTATAGCCAAAGTGTTAAAACAGGCTAGAAAAGATGGTGGTTTCTGCTAGAGCACATTTTCTTGTTTAATGTGCAGGACAGTATATGAAAAAAAAAAAAAAAAAAAAAAAAAAAAAAAAAAAAAAAAAAACAGTACACCTTAAAATAAAAATGGAGCCTCTACTCAAATATGCATATCCACTAAAAATAACATTTGAAATAAAATGTGTGTGAGTGTGAGAAGAGATACAGAAACTGCCAGCATAGGAGGATCAACACTGCATGGTGACTGTCAGTTTCAAGCTTCAAAGTATATATGTGCACATACAATGAAATAAATGTTGCAACAGCCAATACAATTAGACTGCTCAGTATCAGAAGATAGAACAGCACACAATTTTTGTTTACAAGTAAATAATTAACTATACTCAAATTTGACTAAATCTTTACTAACTCCTCCAACTGACAGTGTGACTGAAGCAAGTGGAAGAAAAAAAAAAAAAAAAAGCATTATTAAATACATATTTTATACTGTATTCAAGAACTCTCCTAGAATTTGACATTGGAATGTTTTTTCTATTTATCAAAAAAAAAAAAAAAATTCTTGTGTACTAATTTATGCACAAAAATTAACCAATCCAAATACATGTCAAAATCCCAAGTTGCTTATATAAAAAAAGAAAGAAAAAGAAATTGTAATATGCTGGGTAAAATAACAAATGAATGGATTCAATAAGCCACTAAAATTTTCACGCCTAATAATGCTACAGAATAATGCAGTTGGGTTTTTCCAGTATTGTTATTTTATGCTTTGCTATCACACATTCCATTTGTCACTTGCTGTGGTAGATGACATGAAAGGCTTTTTAATCTTGCTTACATTTAGTTATTGCTTCTCACCTTTTATTTATTTTGATTTGGGTATATAGTTATATTCAAATTTTACTTCAAGGCGCAACATAGCCCTCCTCAATTTCTCAGAAATAGTTGGTGTCCTCATCAATTCTGGTCTCACTTTTTTTTGTTGCTTCCACACAAATGTAGTGCAGTGCTGTTCTTATAATTCTTCTGCTTAGAGGAGATCTTGTGACTTGTAAATCTTTGCTTGTCCAGACACACTGAAGCACCAAAATGCATCATGTTGGATGCAATGTCCACAGACGTGGTTGCCTAATTGATTATTTTAATGGCATATCAAATCAACCACTATAGGTTATTAATGCCAAATTGGTATTAGTATCTTGTGGTATTTTGTTTGAGTAATATCTGGAGTCTGTAGGTTGCATTTTTATGGTTCTTGGTATGTTATTGTTTTGGGTTAGCATATATTTAAATTTTGGTGCAGAGTTTAATGTCTTTAGGAAATTCATTATATCATCTGGTCTAGTATTTTTGAATAAGTCTTAAGTAATTTACTTTATTGTACTTCATTTGGATTGGGTTAACATTGTTACAGTATATGTTTCACTGTCTATGGTTCCTGACATGTAGTGCACATTGGGGGGGGTCTTCATTTTTAAGCAGGTATGAGTGGGTCATATAGGTATGTCTGACACATAGTACAAATATGGGTATCCATTAGTAACATTTGAAATAATACCTCATCTTTTATTTTTCAGAAACCAGGCAGCATTTTTCCCAATTGCTGGTTGAATTTGTTATAATTTGTTCTTGAATTGATTCCATTGTTTCTGACATTTTTTGGCAATAAGTTTGCAGATGATTGTTTTCAAGTCATTTTATGGTATGCTGGTATTTGATGTGTTTGTGTATAGTGCATTTTTGACAGCTGTGTCATGTCAGCCTTTTAGTTTCCATGGATGCCAACATGGGTTGCCCGATAAAGATTTTCTATAAGATACTAACCATACAGGGGACAATCATCTCAACACCCACAATTGGAGGGAGTAGTTAGGTCATTCAAATATTTGTTGCCTTTTTACCAACTGGCTTTGGCATTCCCTATGCACCTGATTTTACGGAAGTGGCTAATTTTTATGTCTCTTGCAGGTCAGGGAAAGCGATTAGCAATTAAAGTCTTGTGATGTACAGTGGCCATTAATAATTAAGTATAACTCAAGACTTCAATAGATAAAATAAAACTATTTAATTACAACCACAAATAAATACTTAAAGTAAAAGTCAACCAAAAATAATTAACCATTTCAGTGAGTGCCTTGTTAGCTTAAATCTTGCAAAAATCTTATGTAAGAAAGTTATAGAGACTGTGGCAGTCGGGTTTCTACATTTTAATATTGCTGGCCAGTTAGTGTAATTATCTACCACAACTAGATAGTATGCTCCGTTTAATGGTCCTGCAAAGTCCATGTATAATCTAGACCATGGAATATCAGTTTTTGGTCATGGTTGAAATTTAATAGATGGTGACTTCGCTGCCCAAGCGCAACCTTTGCATGATTTTACTAAATTTTCAACATGTTGGTCCATTTTCGGCCAATATATATAACACCTCATTAAGGATTTCATCCTTGAAAATCCTGTATCTCAATTGTTTCTTTATTTTCATTATAAAGTCGTCTTTTTCTGCTTTAACTCTTATTTCCTCTAATGTTATGGGCAGTTCTTTTGCTGTTTTATTAAATACATTCTTAATTTCATTTTTCAGCCCTTATTGTTACAATTACTGTGTCTTCTAGTGTTTTGCAGAATTTTGGTATTAATCTAGACAGTCCATCCACATGACTTAATTTTTTGGTTGGTAGAAACTCCATTTTATAATTGTAATTTAATAAGATAGTGCCCCAGTGCTGTAGTCTACTTGCTGTATGAGTGGGAACACCCTTTTTTTGGTCCATAAATGGACAACAATAGACGATGATCTATCTGTAGTGTGAATTGTCTACTATGAATAAACTTGTGAAAATGTTTTGGAGCAAATATGATAGCCAATGCTTCCTTTTCAATCTGGCTTTAGTTTTTTTTCAGCTGCTATTAATAATCTTAAAGCATGAGATATTAGTTTAGTTGTTCCATTCTCATATTTGTGTAGTATCACCACTCCAATACCCAACTCACTTGTATCTGCTGCAACCACAATCTCTAATTTAGGGTCAAAATGAACTCGTGACAAGTCCGACATTAAGACTTTCTTGATCTCTTTGAAAGCACTTTGACATCTGACCAATCTCATTTAATGTTTTTCTTTAGCAAGTTATTCAAGGGTACTGTTAATTTATGCATGTTTGGTACATACACATGATAGTAATTAGCTAACCCTAAAAATGCTTGTAACTTTGATACATTTGTTGGGGCAGGCATGTCCCTTATTGTGCTTGCCCTTGAAGGATATGGTAATCTTCTGTTCACATTGATAATTTCTCCTAGGTATTTCACTCTATTCATAAATAGTTCACACTTTTTTTTTCACTGATGCTAAAACTGTAATCTTTAATTATTTCAAAAACTTTTTTCACATCTTCCATATGCTGGTTTTGTGTTTCAATTTTTATAAAGTACATCATCAAAATATGCTTGTGCACAATCCAAACCAGCAAGCATTGTATCCATAATCTGATGGGATATGCTTGGTACTATGTTTATACCGAAAGGGAGTCGGTGAAATTTGTACAGTCCTTTGAGTGTTAATTGATAAAAGTTTAGCACATCCTTCATCTCCTTGTACTTGTAGGTAAACATCCAAAAGATCCAATTTAGAAAATAAATTTACCACCATTTAATTTGGCAAAAATTACCTCTGGACTTGGAAATGGGTAGTTACATTCTTCCAAATTTTCATTTAGTCCTGTTGAAAAATCAGCACATACACGGATTTTATTATTTTTTTCTTCTTCACAAACTGTTGGTGATACCCTTTTGGAATAATCTACTTTCGATATAATTCCTAATTCTTTATTAATTGGTTCTAATGCCACAAAATGTACATTTCTTTTTGGTTTGAAAAACAGCATACATTTTTTTTAACTTCAAATTTAGCTTTTGTTTTAATGCATCTACCTAGACCTCCTGAGAAAACTTCTGGGGATTTTTTTTTTTTTTTTTTTTTTTTTTAAATTTTTCGGCTGCTGTATTATTACCAGAGGTAACAACATTTATTTTGTTGCAGAATGAATTAATTAGAAGGTCCCACAGATCAAATAATGCAATCCAATCTGTTCCAAATAAATTGGCTGTAATCTTTACCACAAACACAACTGCTTTTTTAGTTTTTGAAAAATTAAAAAAAAAAAAAAAACAAAAAAAAAACACACACATTGCAAGTGAACTCCTCTATAAAGTCTGATTTCTTCCCTGTAACTCCACAAGCAATTTTTTCAGAAGTTGCTAAACTGGGTTTATCCATTTATCTCAAATGATTTTTTTTGGCAAAATAAAATTCAAATACTTTTCATTTTCTGCAGAAGACAGTTTTCTTAATAATAAGTGAACTTTTTTTTCCATCATCCCAGTGCAAACAATCCTTCCTGAAGATTTCTTCCTATCTTCTATAATATACTGGAAGTGTTATTCCTTCATCTGGATAGCTAACTGGATAAATAAATAAATCTAATGTTTTTTCCAGTGAAGTTCTATGTAATAATAATTGCAGAACTTTGTTGTTGTTGCAATTGTTGTTCCAACATTTGAACCATGACAGACTTTAATTCTTCCATTTTTCTGTAGTCTACCAAATTGATTTTTGAATATCCTGTCCAGGTTATTTATTTGTAGTTCTGAGAAATTCGTAGTTCCATGTGTTATTTTTTTCAATGAATATCCTGTTAAGATTTTTTTTTTTTATTCTTGCGTGGGTTTAACACGAATTCTTTGTTGCCACTTTCGTAACATATGGTGGCTGTTAATAATAACTTAAGACTTCAATGTATGAAATAAAATAGTATTTAATTACAACCGCAAATAAATACTTAACAAGAACAAGGAAGTAAAATTCCATCAAAGATAATTAACCATTTCAGTGAATACTTTGTTAGTAGTGCGACTTGGCTTAACATCCGGTAAATCCTAAATCAAAACTCAAATCATCAATGCAGAGTAATTCACACTAATTCAACTGGACAGTTCCAATCAATAATCCCTGCAGTCAGTAGCCTGACACCGCTATTTATACACCTAGTAGAAACATATATTCATAAGTCCAGGGTGTCACACTTGAATCTTGGTAATGGTAGTTACTCATTTTCTTTGTATATGACACAAAGTAAACAGCCTCCCTTTATCTTAATTGTCATATAGAACGGATGATTAGACAGAATAACATTTTATTTTCATTTAGACCTTTACATTTTCATGTACTATTTGCACGTTAACATGAATAAAATGGTTGCATTCACATTTTCCAGCCTTGACAGAGTTCAAAATTGTTTACACAGCACTGAGAATGCCGACTTATTTTCCCACACTTCAGACTTAATGTTGCTGACTATTGCTACTTCCATGGCAAGCATTCAGACAAACTCCATTCTTTAGTGTCACCAGCTCAGACCTTACAGCCAAGATCTACCTTGGTACATACACATGGTGGAAAGCTTCTTCCCAAGAAATTCTACTTTGTTGAACAGACACTTGTGTGGCTGCTTCACCAAGCAGTACAAACTTAACTGCTTCAAGTTTAGGGTCAGCAAATATCTACACACTATGTCCTCATAATACCCAATTTCTACCGTCTTCTGTTAGGTTCAAATCACTATACCTCTCCCACAAGAAAAAAAAAAAAAAAAAAAATTATATATATATATATATATATATATATATATATGTGTGTGTATCACAGCTCATCAGTGTGGCTAGATGCCTGGTTGCCTCTAGCTAGGATCGAAACCTAGCTGAAACCATATTTTATATATATATATATATATATATATATATATATATATAGAAATCAAATATACTCATGTATGCAAGTTTTGCTAGTTTTTGTTTGGGCGAGTATATATCTATACAAATTGAACAACATGCTGAAGTTACCATCATTATAAAAACTTTTTGCTTTTGGCCTCCACCTAACACACACACAAATGCTATCAAACTAATAAAAAACAAATCCTTATTCATTATACATAAAAAGCCCTTTTTCTCCATTTTGAATGACCCATAAAATCTAAATTACATATAAAAAAGGAAACTAGAAATTGCTTATTTAGATGGAAAACTACAAAGTTATTAAATTTCAGCCTCTATCTTAAATATCAAATGGGCCATAGTTTTTATGATTTGGGCTTTTTGGCTATTTTCAGTAGGAGGAAAAGCACAGATGATACACATGATTTGATTATATTTTTGAAATCTATAGCTAATGTCAACCCTAGTCAGAAAGTTACAATATCAAAGGAGATATGAATATCAGAAATTGACTGAAACACTCATTTGGAGGAGGGGGGTGCATAAAATTAGCAAAAATTTTGATGATTTTTTTTTTTTTTTTTAATATTTAAAAACTAATAGAAATACAGGTCCAATATTTGTGATTTTCTCCTTATTTTGGTAAAGGAATAGATGTGAATTTTTTCATGAAAATCAGAAAGAGTGAATCAGGGTGGACTGGGTGATTTCATATGAAATGTCTACTTGGTGTTGTGCCTTTTTACCAACTAGTTTTGGTATTCTCTATGCATTTAAGTATTTTTTTAATTTACTGCTTTAGTTAGACATTTTATGATAAATATTACTTGAAATTTTACTGATTATAGATCTATCTAAAAGATAAAATAAAAAAAAAAAACCTGATGAACAATTTGATATTTCTTATCATTAGTACAAAAGGAAAAGAAAAAAGCCACTGAAAAAACATCCAATTTGTTTCATATATTTTGGAAGGGCATCTTGGTTGCCTCGAGAACATTCCTCCACCACCACCACCACCCTGTAAGTATATGCCTGTGGATTTGTTTGGAAAAAAACATTAATATAACCTTCCAAAATATTCCCATGCTCCATATCAACATCCTTTTTGTTAATCCTTAAAAATTGACCCCTCCCTGCAAAATTCTTTAAAAGGTTTTATAACCCTTTTTCCTCCACTCCTGTTTTCATTCATTTAAAGTTTTGCAATCTTCTCCCTCTTCATCACAAAAACTAGTCCCTTATTTCCTTCCTCTATCCCTTTGATGTAGAGCCCTTTTGCTAAACTTCTTTATAGAGGAGAGAGAGGAAACGATCATACCAGATTTCTTTTTTAATTCTATGAATTGTACAAGTCTCCCTAACATACATAATACAAGTATTACCATTGCTAAAAAAAAAAAAAATGAAGTAAAGAAAAGGCTTAGTATAAACCAATAATTTCAATTGTGATTCTCCTGATTAGTGCAATTGTTCAAATATTTGATCTCAATATCTACATTGGTACCATAATCCAGAAGGAAAACAGTAAAATCATGAAGACATGAGTTTGACCGATTATAATGAGCAAGTCATATGTGCTGCCTAACAAACTTGACTTGAATAGGCAAGCAAGAAAGAAAGAAAAAAAAAAAAAAAAAAAAAAAGAAAAAAAAAAGAAGCCATTTTGTAAGCATTTAAGCCAAGTACTTATAAAAACTCTAAAATAACAAACACAAATTTCTACATTCATGACATGGCTGGTAAAGAGGTTTTCCTCAGAAATGTGATATGAAAAACACTGAGATGGAAATTCTTGTAAAAGACATAATTGTTGGATTATATGAAAAACCTGATATGGTCCGAAAGAAAAAAAAAAAATCTGTTTTAAAATATTTTTTGTATTAATATATATCTCCAAAGATCCCGTAAAAAATGAATATACATAATGGAAAAGAATGTCCCCAAGTTTTTAGCAAAATCTTGATCTTATTATTATTAGTAGTAGTAGTGGTAGTAATAGCAACAGAATAAAGATAAATGATTTTTTTTATTATATTTTTGATCTTTTCAGAAAATTCAAAATTTTGGTTAATATTTTTGCTTTTCCTGCATCAGTGGTGGGTGGAGGGTGAGACCATAAATTAATATAGGAAATTTCAAGTTTTTTTTAGTCTTTTTCATTGAAAAACACTGAGATGGAAATTCTTGCAAAAGACAAGTAATTGTTGGATTTTAATGAATCTTTTCAGGGCTTATTCGCAAATGAATGAAATTATTTTAGAAATGTTTCTTTTGTAGAAAATCTTGGTAAAAACATTTAACATCTATTAACCCCACCCTCGCCACTAACACACACTTATTTAATTTTATGAAAATTTGAGAAATTCACTTTTGTACAGCTAAATGTTTATATTAGTCATACACAGGCCTCCTTGCAGAATTTAAATCAATTTTCTTTGTCAAACAGGAACTCCCCCACCCTGTTACCAAAAATAGGCTGAATTGTAAAATAAAAAAAATAAATATATAAATAAATATACAAGTATAAGAAAAAGGTATAAATCAAGGATGTGTCTTTTATGGGAAATTCTATACAGTGTGCCTAAAAAAGAATTAGAAAACCAGGAAATTAGTGGCCATAATCTTAACAACAGTATTGATAACAGACACAGAAAGGAAACTACAAGAACTAGAGATGGGAGTAAAGAAAAGCAAGAATAAAGAACTAAACATCAATAACAAGATAGAATGCATGATTGTTAACAAAAGGAAAAATCCATTATTCGGACTATTGTCCTCATCTTTGTCGCCATATTTATTACGAGGTTTCGGCCGTTGTACGCTCCAGTCATCTTCAGGTGGTTGGAATGTCAAACTGAGTTCTTTATTTTGCTCACTGGGGTAGACTGTTCTAGTTCCACACGGCATGTTTTAATGGATGTCAGTTATCTCCTGTTAATTCACCTCCAAGTTCTCTGCTGCCTTAACCAAGTATTGAACTCACACTCTTTGGGTCCTGTCACTGGATCTAACTAATGCCTTTATCCACTGTGCCATGTGTCCTGAGGACTCAAGGACACATGGCACAGTGTACATAATACCTCATGTCAGAAATATAGACAGATACTGAAGGAAAAGTCCAACATTCAAATTGGATATACTAAAACCAAACAAATACAACAATTTAAATATACGTGAAGTATTTTAACAGAGTGCGACATTGAAATATGCCTTTAAAAAGCGAAGCAAAGTTTTAAGAAGATTGTTAGAAACAAAAAAAGAAGGTGGAGGAAAAGAAGAAGAGGAGCACTAAACTTATGTAATGGCAGTGAATGTTGGACAATTTCCTCACCGATTAAGGACTTGAAACAGAAATATGGTGCTACAGAAGGATGCTAAGAATACCATGGACTGAACATGTGAGCAACGACAAAGTTTTAGAAAAAAAAAAAAAAAATAAATAAATAAACAAAAAGGACACTTATACTTAACATCAGAAAGAGAAAGTTGAAATTTCTCAGGTACATAATGAGAAAAGGCAGCCTGAAAATTTTGATACATACAGGACAGATTGAAAGCAATTGGGACAAAGGAAAACAACACACAAACTACCTAGTGAACTTGAGTAAATGGATGACAGAGATAACAAAAAAGACAAAATTTATTAAGAGCTACAAAGGACAGGAATTTGTGGAGAGCTTTGATCGCCAATGTCCTGAAGGGAGATGGCACATAGATTTCAAGGTTGATCTTTTTATCTACATTAAGAAAACGATATAGGTCTCATTTTTCCTGGTAAATTTCCAATGGAAAAAGAATTACTATAAAAATGTAGAAAATATATTTTGAAGGAAAAATTGTTCACTGAACATAAAATAATTTTAATTGTAATTTTATTCAATGCCAGAAAGAAACATCACTTTCTGATTTCTATAGACTTTATCTGTAAATATTGTCAAACCATATAATAATTATCAATGTATTTATATATTTCCTGTCCCATCCCTAATGGGGGAAAAATTGTGAAAATGGCCTACCTCGGAAGGCGTTCGAATCTGGATGGTAAACACTGGTCCTTCCAACTGTAAAAAGAAAACCAAAATGGCGGCGCCTGGTTTTATGCCGAGTAGTCTCGGTCAGTTTCGTTGCCTCGTGATTCGTGATTCGCATGCAAATCGTGGTCAGTAGCTGTATAAAGCAGGCTCGTTTCTGCTGTTTCAAATGGGCTTTTCGCCGTGAGAAGGTTGGACGCGACCGGTTTTCTTTGTGCCTACCTGCTATCACCAGTTGAATTGTTGAGTTACACTTCAAGCTATTTCGGCAATGGACAAGTTCGATCTAAAGTTGATCCCAGAATGGACGGCTCCCCCACGGGCCCGACTATCGTTGAATGGGGAACGTGTTTGCAGGGTGTCCAAAATAAAGGAACCTGCACTAGTCATCCCACTGAGACTCACGGGAGGGAGTATATCAACAACTCGGGACGATGCTGACCTAGAAGAGATCAAGGACGACACGGAATAGATCCATTCATCGCTGGAAACAGTTCGTCGGAACGCTCGAGCCGGTGAGACCGTGGATGTTTACCCGAAGGCTGGGTACCGGCGGAGCAACGGACCGCATACTGGGGTGCGCCTTCCTGGCAGGGCTTCCCACACCAGTCGGCTCCTAAGGCCGTCTTCAAGATTGGCCGAATTGCTAGCCAGGGCCCAAACATCTTGAAGGACACGGAACAGATCGCGGCAGCCGGAGAACGCCCTGAGACACCGAGGAGGGGCCAAAGCAGGTGGATTTCTCTAGGGACTGCCGGAGCCGAAGTGACGAGGAGGAGCGGCAGGCGGAACCGTGCATCACTATCGCTGCAAAGAGTTAGGCCATGTAGCACAGGATTGCTCGAACGAGTCCGGGACAAGGTGCTGTCGCAACCCTTGCCCCCTCTCGGTCAGTAAATGCGGCATTGCCTGTTATCAACGGTACGTTGAGGGTAAACGATGTTCGGGCGCCGTTGACACTGGATGTTCCCGATCGATCGTTAGCGCGGATCGATGCGTGACATGGAACAGTCAACAAATCGAGATTCGGACGATTGACGGGTGTCCCGGCCTGTTGTGGTGTCGGGACTGTGTCAGTCCTAACAGACGGAGGGAGTCATGCCAAAGTCGACGCCTTGGTGGCACGTCAAAGGCCCCTCGGTACGACCTGCTACTTGGGATTGATGCGATCCGGTGTTAGGAGGCATGATGATCACGCCAGCCGGAAATGTGGAACTGGGTGAAAGAAGAAAGGTGTGTGCAGCCCTTTGCGTTAGTGAGCGGATTTCGACGTCTCCTTCAATTCCGACGAGAGTGTGGACCGCCAGGTGGAAATGGGCCCAAAAGACCCGCCAGTTTCAGCTTCGCAACAAGGTCGCTGAGTACAAAGTTCCAGACAGCATCAGAGGAAAATACGAAAGAGCTTCAGCAGTGGATTGTGAACGGCTGGCTGATTCCATACCCCAGGAAAGACTGGGACCCCAAAGGGTCTGATTCCCTTGATGGCAGTCATGCAGGAGCAGAAACAGAAGGTGCGTCCGTACTCGATTACCGCGAATTGAACGACTTTGTGGATGCTTTCACTGCCGATGCAGAAGTGTGCGCACATAAGTTGAGAACGTGGCGGCGGCAGGGAGTCAATGTGTCGCTTCTGGATCTGCGGAACGCATATCTTCAGATTCACATCGACGAAGCGCTGTGGCCATTTCAAATGGTTATTTTCAAAGGCCAACGCTTCTGTCTTACGCGGCTAGGATTTGGGCTAAATGTAGCGCCACTCATCATGAAATCCGTTATAGACGCCATCGCATCGCAAGACCGCACAATTGAAAGTGCCACATCAGCATACGTTGATGATATCTTCATTAATGAAAGTTTGGCCTCTGCATCGCGTGTAAGACAACACTTTTCGGATTACGGTTTGGTGTGCAAGGATCCGGTGCGACTGAGAGATGGAGCAAGAGTTCTTGGCTTGCAGGTCTGGGAAGAAATGGCACCCTCCGATGGAAACGAGGAAGTCAAATTCGGAAGCCCCTGATGTGTTGACCGGCGGCGTATTTTTAAGTTGTGTGGAAACTTGTTGGACACTTCCCAGTGTGTGGATGGCTCAGGGTGGCAGTTGCATTCGTCAAGCGCCTGGCAACCGCAGCAACCAATGGATGGGATGATAACATCAAAGATCCTCTCTCTGTCGCATACTAGCAGAGATGTTAAGTAGAGTGCGGGAACTGGATCCCGCCGGAGGAGACTGGTGCATGAGTGGTGACGAGATCACAGTCTGGGTGGATGCGAGTTCCGCGGGCGACAGGAGTGGCATTGGAAGTAAACGAAAATGTCATCGAAGATGCGTGCTGGCTGCGTCCGACTAATGATGCCAGGCACATTAATTTGGCTGAACTCGGCGCGCGCTTAAAGGAGTGAATCTGGCTCTCCAGTGGAGGCGACAACGTTGCACTTGGTCACTGATTGGCGTGTGTGCACCGGTGGATTTCAGACACCTTGACCGGAAGGCGCGGGTGAACACAAGGGCGGCTGGTGAGATGCTGGTCAGGCGACGGCTGGGCATTTTGCGATCGTTGGTGGACGAATATGGATTGACCGTAGACGTGACACTTGTGCAGTCCTGTCAGAACCGTGCAGATCGCCTCACCAGAGTACCGCACAGGTGGCTAGAACTGCTCAAGAGAGGAGAACCGCACTCGAGAGCTGTGCAGTGGCAGGGAGACGACTGGATGAGGACGGGTTGCCAATACGCGATCGTCAATGCGGACATCCGGCGTGAAACGAACCCTGTACTTCGCCAGGTTAGTCGACCCGCAGGTGTCCAGAGAAAGCGTTAAATCCGTTAGAAGGCCTGCACAACCTGTCAGTCGATCGATCCGCACCCGTTCACTGGGAAAGAGGAGAACTGAGCGTGAAGAGCAACTGGAGCAGACTGGCAATGGACATAACTCACTACAATGGTGAGAATTTTTTAACACTCATTGATTGCGGTCCCTCCAGGTTCGCGGTATGGCGGCCGCCGCGCAGACAAGACGAAAGCACCGTCATTCGACTGTTGGAGAATGTTTTCCTGGAGCGAGGCCCACCCATGGAAATACTGACGGATAACGATACCGCGTTCACCAGTAAAGATTTTAAAGAATTTGCGGACACTTGGGACGTGCATCTGCGGTTTCGATGTGCCTACTCGCCAAGTGGAAACGGCATCGTGGGAGCGGAACCACAGAACCATCAAGACCATCGCAGCCAGGAAGGGCTGCACAGTTTCGAAGCGGTTTACTGGTATAATGTCGCCTGAAGGATAACATTTCACCATCCACGGCGCCGCTGATGCACTGCACAAATATCATGTCGGCGTGAGGGGCATCGAAGCCAACCCGCTGCCTGAACTAGAAGTGACTGGAGGAGATTGAAAAAGGAGACATCGTTTGGGTCAAAAACCCACGCGGCAAGTGTAACGACAAAGTACGGCACTGGACGCAGTTACGGAGGTTATCAGCCCGCAATCTGTGAGAGTTGATGGGGTGCCTCGTCACATTAAAGACTTGCGACCGGTGACGCAATCACTACCGCTACCGAGCGGCGAAAGCGATTCCGAGTCTGGGAGTAGTGAGCGTTCAATCTGCCTTGAGTTAGACCTGCAGGGCAGCGATTCTGATAACAGCAGCCTCCCGGCGGACACAGTGTTTACCGACACTCAAACCACAGACGAGAACACGCACAAGGATGAAGTTTGTGTTATCCCCTTCGGAGAGGGACTCGACGGCGACGATCGCCACCTCCCTGCCCTGTTTGTGATCATGAGATCAGGGGGAGTGTGGGGAAAATTGTGAAAATGGCCTACCTCGGAAACGCGTTCGAATCTGGGCGCAGTATGTAAACACTGGTCCTTCCAACTGTAAAAAAGAAAACCAAAATGGCGGCGCCCGCGTTTTTATGCCGAGTAGTCTCGGTCAGTTAACGGAAATCTCGTTGCCTCGTGATTCGCATGCAAATCGTGGTCGGTCCGCAGCTGTATAAAGCAGGCTCGTTTCTGCTGTTTCAAATGAAAGGCTTTCGGCTCGTGAGAAGGTTGGACGTGCGACCCGGTTTTCTTTGTGCCTACCTGCTATCACCAGTTGAATTGTTGAGTTACACACTTCAGAAGGGAAGTAAATAAACATAACTTAGTAAATTTATGAGCTATTACTTCCCTTATTCATTTTAATAATCTATACAAATAAAATATTTATCCGCATTTAGACAAAATTAGTTTCAAAGCAATACGAACTGTTCCTTTACTTCTATGTTTCTTAGATTGCAGTCTTATTTGTTCAAGCTTTTCATGTAAGGCACTCAGATACCTTTGTCTATTAAGTGATCATCTTGCTTCTTGGAATAGCCCTTGCTATTTTGTTGCTAATTTTTTCCTTCTGGGAGATATTTCTATTTCACATGACACAAAATTTTTAACATGAAGATACTGACCAAAAAGCAATGTATATAATACCGGAAGTAATCAATGAATCATAAATACTTATATATCTATATATATATATATATATATATATATATATATAGGGAACAGATTAATGAAATGGTTCATTAACCTATTTTAGTTGTGAATTCTTTATTGAATCTCAATACATTGTTTCAAGACTTTTGTTTAATTGCATCCCACTATTAAAACTTTCGAACAATTGCTGTTATGAGTACACTAGTTTGTTAGTAATTATTTGTTTACCAGCATTACAAGAACCATTAAACCTAATTTGTAAATTTGATTATGCCTTTATTCATAGTACCAAAGTCTCCAAGACAGGTTTTAAAACCATTTTACATAGGTACCTTCATGAGATTGCTAAAAAAAGTGAATAGCATGATGAAAAAGATGCCAAACTTGACGAAAACAAAATTTTATCGTTTAAATGTTTATGTTATTATTAAGAGGAAAGACCAAAGTTTTTTGTAATTATTTAAAAAAAAAATTTTTCTTTTTAGGACATTCTAAATTTTGATTGAAAAAACCTTGTTTCTCTTTGTATCATTGGAACTAGTAAAATAACATACAATTTTTAGCATGTTTTTTTTTTTTGTTTGAGACACATTAATTTGGAAAATCTTGCAAAAATAAAAATAATTGTCTGATGTTAATGAAACTTTCAGAAACTATTCATAGATGAGGGAAATTATTATAAATATGCTTTTTTTTATATTAAAGTCATGGCAGAAATTTTTTTTTTATATTTATTACCCCACCCAACTAATTTTATGAAAACTCTAGAAATTCAATCGCATTCAGTTTAGTGATTATATTAGTTAAAAGCACAAGGCTTTGATGAAAGCAAATCATGTTTTTTTTTTTTTTTAATTGAACACCATCCTAAGCCATTTTCAACAGCAACATTACTACATTTTTAAAAGTACCATTTATTTCACTTACATATTTAATTGCAATTTCAATTTTGTGAAGTTGTTTTACAGTTTTCAGTGAGTTGTTTTATTTCAATTTTATGAAATTTAATCTCACTCTCAACAGTCTTATTTTAATTTCTTTATAATATATTTCCTATAAAGCATTGTAAATAATTTCACTTCTCTCCTTCCATAAAAGAAATTATCCTCACATAAGCTATCAATATGTCATGAAAATATCTTTCATCACCTGTCAAGTGACGTGAAATGTTATGACCTGCTTTGTTTTATTTTCAAATTACATCTTTTCAACGCAGAAACTAAGCTAAGCTCGTTTCAAAATATTTTAAAATAAACATTATAATTTCTAACTTCCTTAAAATAAGTTCTGAAAAAATTATAATTGATTTTTAAAAGAATTTCAAACTGAGATTTTCATTTTTTTTTTTTTAAAAATGGGAAAAAAATGGTTGACATGACTTAAAAAAAAAAATTTTTAACAAAAATTTTGGACATGCTAGGAATGATTAAAAAAATATAAAAAAATACCTCAAAAATATTTTGATCTTTCCTCTAACATAATAACAATATAAATATTTAGATGATAAAGTTTTGTGCTCATCAAGTTTGGTGTCTTTTTCGTCATGCTATACTCTTTTTTAGCAACCTCATGAAGGTACCTAATTTTACAGAAACAAGCAAGAACTGCTACATATTTTTAATGTTTAAAAGTTGATATAAAATAAATTCATATTCTGAAACTATTATAAAAGAAATGAATCTATTTGTCACACCCTACCTGTATTGTGACTTACATGTGCTTGTACCAACTAATATATTCATAATATGACCAAGTTTGAAATAAGACATTGGAATAATACATTCTCAGTCTGAACAATGCCTACACTGGACTGGACAAAACAATTGTTTTTTTTTTTATGACTTATCAACCTTTTGAAGGTTATTTAATACAAAAACATTTTTGGAATGTAAGAATTTTAGGAAGATAATGATTTTCTGATACAAGTCTTACTATTTAATCCATAGCTGCAAGAAGATGTGGATTAATAACTTTTCCAAGGGTATTTGTATGTAAGTAAATATAATGAACTTGACTGGAATTTGAACTTGGCTCTCTGATTTCTCATTCCAAGTGTTTATCCATTACACTACCTGGAATTCTCCAGCAGTCACCCATCTAGATACTGACCAGGCTTAACATTGCTCAACTTCAGTGTTTGGGAGAGAACTGGTGTTTCATCATATTTCTGTAAGCCATAAAATCAAAGTTGAAGACAAAAAAAAATTTTAAACCTTAATAAAATTGAACTTATTGGGAATTATTCTGTAATAAATAAAATTAAATTTTTTTTTTTTTTTTTTTTTTAGTTTGATACACACAAAACCTTCTATACATAAAAAATCTGAAAGAAATTGAAATGGATTGCGTCACGAGGGTCAATTTTACTTTATAGCAACAAATTCTGGTTAACAGGAAAAGATTATAAGCAAAAGTGAAATGTGCAACACTTTGAAGTCATTTTCATGACTCCTGTATTTAAAAATATATTTTCTAATATAAAATGTAATATTTAAAAATGGACAGATAATAATTTCACCACCTAAAAATATATTGATAATAAAAATCCCAAGCAAAGTGATAATTTGGCCAACCAATCAGAAAGCTTTCATAAACAGAATATAGGCTGTGAGCCAATGAGAAGCAGACTGCCCTTTTCAAAGTGGATCTATAGACATGAATATAATCAGATGGAATATCAAACAATATTTAGTCCATTCTCCAATCATCATAACACATAAAATGAACAACATTTGCATGACTAGCTGACAGCTAGACCATTGTTACTACATTGAAAACAAACATACCTTCCTTCACCACATTTTCAAGTGGCAGCTACTACATTTGGAGATATATACACACACATTATATATATATATATATATATATATATATATATATATTATTACACACTTGAACTCTTAAAATGTTCACTTTATCCTTCTGTATTATTATATTGTGTATATAAAGACTTATTTTGTATTCATCAACCCACTGCATTTTCTTTTAATCACTGCACAAGCCCAACATACACCCAAATCAATTATAGATATATGGTAAGAATGGAAGTCGTTATAAGGTCACTCATCCATAACTGATAACCTTAACAACTATACATTGTTAGAGTAACATTTATCTCAATTATTAAATCAAATCTATGTATAGATCGAAGAAGTGTTTGTCAGTGTGTTCACTATATACAACCAAACTACAACCAGAGCTGTCAATTTACACATAATGATTAAATCCCGGGAAAAGTTTTAATGTTTATGTTGTTCTGTCAAAAGATTTTTGAACAAAAACCTTTTTTTCTATTATGGAAATATCTTTTTTAGTGAGATAGCATTTTGGTGGTGATTAATTTGGTTAGATTTTACGGCATATCAACCTCAATGGGTCATTTAATGTTGATGAAATTTTATTGTTGGTAATATTTTTTTTGTTTTAAATCTATTTCTGGTAATATTTTTTCCAATTATGTATCACTGGTAATAAAAAAAAAAAAAAAAAAAAATGTATAGCTGGTAATATATATTTTTCTTTTTTTCAAAAATATATAGCTGGTAATATTTGTTTTTCAAAAATGCATTGTTTTTTGGGGGGTTTTTTTTGTAGATTTTTCTGTAGATCCCAATTTCTTTAGTGAAATTTATGATGTTACTTGGATTAGTATTTTCGAAAAGATCATTTAGGTTATCCGATTAGTAGTGTTTACTAAAGATCGGAGATTATGGCAATTTAGTAGGATGTGTTTGACTGTAAGATTCTTGGCATGGGACACATGTTGGAGGTACCTCATTTTTTAGGAGATGTTGGTGTGTTATGTATGTGTAACCAATATGGAGTCTGGCTAGAACCACCTCCTCTCTCCTTATCTTTCTGGAACTTGCCGGTCTTTCACTGATGATAGGTTGAATATTGAAAAGTTTGTTATCACAGTTGTTCCATAATTGCAGCCATTTGTCTTTAATGATCCTGTTTATGCAGGATCTGAAGTCAGTGTGCATTTTGGTGGTGATGAAAGTATAATATTGACCCCCCCCCCAAAAAAAAAACTTAAATGAATTTTTTAATATAATATTATTTAATATTATAATTAATAACAAACTGATCTTGATCAAAAAAAGTCACCCTCAAGGAGTAACACAAACATGGCCATATATATATATATATATATATATATATATATATTCATACATGTTTCATTAAATATTATAGACAAGTGTTTATTTATTTTATGTAAATTCTTTTCATAATGTCTGATAAGCTTAATAACATTGTCATTAAACGAAGAACGAAAATCACAATATTGATCCATATTTTTTAATCCAATCTAAGCTTTCGGCTTACATAAGCCATTATCAAAGATGTCAATTACTGTACAATATATTAAGCAATATACAGACAAGACAGTGATGATAGTCTGTTATTGTTTACATGGATGATTTCCAAGCAATGATAAACATGTGCATACAAGACGCTAGAAGAAAAAAAATCGCACCGCAGCTCATGACGTCACACATGACCATGCGAGAGTGAATTTGAGAAGTGTTAAGTATGGGAAGCCATTGGTATAAACCAATGGGTTCTGTTACCAATTATAGACATTTAAGGATATTTGTAGTGATTCCATAGTTGATTTTGTTTAGGTTTCAACTGTTTGATGTATATAGCTTCAAGGATTTTTAGTTTTTGTTTGTTTTCATGTTTATATATATATATATATATATATATATATATATATATGTAAAAGACAATAGGAAAACTGTAATAGTAGCTTTTTTTCATACTGTTAACTGAAAATTACGTCAAGTACTGTCACATTTGGAGATATTGTTTTTATTGTTGTGTTGACGGATTCAACCATTTTCTTTTTAATTTCTTGATGCTGTTTGTGTATGTTCAAAAGAAAATGGTTGAATCTGTCAACACATGGGGAAACTTTAGGTACAATGAGTTGTGGAACTAGGCTGATGGAAGAGAAGAATCGTTCTTTAGGATGATTAAAAAGATAGCAGTTAATTTTGGAGTCGTTAAAGAAAAAAGAAATGGGGGAGAATAAGAAAATAACAAAATATTTTTAACAATTATATTTTTTGACCCAAACAGTTCAATGAAATGTCAAGCAGGAAAGTTACAATGTGTGAGAGAAGCTTGTCTCACCAGATCAATTATATCTGAGTAGTAAGTTCAATCCTCACTGGGTTCCCCCACACTTTTGGTCTTGTGCCACACTTAGTAAATCACCTGAGCACTTTGATGTAGTGTAATGGTTAGTCTCGCCAGATCAATTACAACTGAATATGCAGTTCAATCCTCACTGGGTGTCCCATACTTTTGGCCATGTGCCATATCTAAGCTTAGAAAATCACCTTAATGACATACTGGCACAAGTAAACAAACAGAATTTGTTTTAATATTTTGCAAATGTATCTAATTGTAACTTAAACTTGTTTTTAAATCTGCAGTAAAATAATCAGACATTTATAAAGCAAAAATGAATCATTTGATTAGAAGGTAGAACTTTGTTTGATTTTTATATATTTTAGCAACATTCTCAACATATTGCAATCTCACATTGCTTAAATTATTCACTTATTAATGTCCACAATTAATTTTAGTATAGCCTTTCTTACCTCCCTTGCTAGATCCTTGAAGAGGTCACGAATCCTTTGTAAAAGAAACCTTGTAATTATTTTTTTTTCTCCAAAAGTAAAAGCAGATAGTCTGTAGTAACACTGAATTTTAAGTTTAGGAGTTCATTTTTAGAAAATTGTGATAAAAAAAAAAAAAAATTATTGGATTGTTGTGCATTCACTCTTTCATTTGCTTTGTGTTTGTAGAAACTTATTGCCCTTCATTACGGCCCCCAAACATAATTTAACCTCTTCTGATGGCAGCACATCGAAGAAAAGGAAAGTCATCCCCATGGAAGTGAAATTAGACATGGTTAAATAATCTGAAACAGGAGAAATGGCGATCAACATTCACCAGCAGCTTGGCTTAAGTTGTTCAACTGTTGCTTAAAACATGTACATATGTTTGTTGTGTGTATATATATATATATATATATATATATATATATATATATATATGAGTTTCCATGTAAGAGATAAGGACATTTTCTTGTTGAACTCTGTTGGTAAATTCCCAATAAAAAGAAAAACAATGCGAATTTGTTTTTTCTTTCTTCCTCAGTTTTGCTACTGATTCAACATCTCTACAGAGAGCCAATGGCATCACTGGCAACAAATATATAAGCAGATTAAAATAATTTCATGTATTATTTTTATTTCATTATACATATTATATTTATATTTTTTTAGTCCTAATTATGTTAACATGTCATAGAAATGTGTTATGTCATTGATTCTTACTTTACTATTGTGTTAGCATAGAGTGATGTAAGTGTTTATTTCTGGAAAATTTCACACATTCCAACTTACACGCATTGTAGAAATGGAATTTCAAGGATCCCTCACTATTGAGAATCAATTAAGCAGAGAAACAAATCACAATTAAAATAGAGGCCAATGAACCACTTCATTAATCTGTTCGCTTTATATTTTCTTTAAATGTTCAATAGTATCTATGATTCACTGATCACTCCTGGTATTACATAAATCGCTTTTTGGTCAATATCTTTTTGTGTTAAAAATTTCACGTACTAAATATAACAGTGAAATTGAAATATCTCTGAAGAAAAAGATTAGAAACAGGATGACAAAAAACCCATTTCAAGACTAAGTTGGAGCAAGATGATCACTTAATAGAGTATCTGAGTGCCTCACATGAAAAGCTTGAAAAATAAGACTGCAATCCAAGAAATGTCGGAGTAAAGCAGTTGATTAATTAAAAGGGTTGGCTGAAAGGTTCATAGGCTGACCAAGATATAAATATGAAGAGATACACCAGCTGGTACATGTCTTTCAGCCTATCAACTGGTGTTTCTCCTTATATTCATATCTTGGGCAGCCTCTGAACTTGCCTAAATGCAGGTAAATATTTTATTTGTATAGATTATTAAAATGACTGGGGGGGGAAGTAATCACTTATAAATTTACTAACTTATGTTGTCAACCATGCATTCTACAAGACAGAATGCATGGTCATCAGTAAGAGGAAGAGCCCAAAATGCGATTTGCAGGTCGGGAACACTAGAATCAAGCAGATGCAGAAGTTTAAATATCTAGGAAGTGTCTTGACAGAGGAAGGTATGTGTGACACTGAGATCTGTAGACATATTGGTATGGCCAAGGACACATTCTAAAAGCTGAGCAGAATATTGTGAAACAGGAGGATTTCTTTGGTAACAAAGAAAAGAATACTGAACTGTTAGGTGATATCTGTTCTTCTTTATGGCAGTGAATGTTGGACGATTTCCTCAAAGATGAAGAAGAGACTTGAGGCAACGGAGATGTGGTTCTACAGAAGGATGCTAAGGATATCATGGACCGAGCATGTGAGCAACGATGAGGTCTTAGAGATGATGCAAACAAGAAGGAGAATTATAGTTAATACCAAAAAGAGGCAGTTGAAGTTTCTGGGACACATAATGAGGAAGGAGGGCTTGGAGAATCTGATACTCACGGGTTGAATAGAGGGAAAGAGAGACAAGGGAAAGCAGTGCATGACATACCTGACAACCTTGAGCAAGTGGATGACAGAATGTGGTCTGGGGGAGGAAGCAGAGGGAAGGAACATGCTGAGAGCTGCAAGGGATAGAGGGAGGTGGAGAGTCATGATCGCCTACATCCCGAAAGGACATGGCACATAAAAAAAAAAAAAAGAACTTATGTTGATTTACCTTCCTTCACCACTACAGATAAGATAGGAAATATATTGTAGGAGTGAAAACGGCTTGCCTCCTAGAATAAAACATTTCCGAGATGATGCAACCGCCATGACAACAGACCTGCATAAAGGGTGTTGATGTTGTACCACCACTTGAACATATAGATCTCAGAATCTACAAAGTAGGAGATGTGGTCTGGATAAAAGCCCCCACATAGTCAATGCATAATGCAATTTAAAAAAGGGAGAATGACGGGGATCTATAGTGCACAATCAGTCCTTGTTAATGGAATACCATGCCACATTAAATACCCTTGTACTAGCTCTATTTGCTCAAAACGACAGCAGTGATATGTCATCTGAGAGCAATTCAGGTTTGCTGTTGCTTTCCAGAGCAGAGTCGGATGATTCATTTGCAGAACCAGAAGAAATAGAATCAAAAGACGATGATGATGCTGAGAATGAAAGAGAACCTGTGGATACAAACAAAGAGATTGATGAACCCCATCCAACTTTATGAAGAACCACTTGTTGAAGGAGACCACCATCTCCCTGCCACTTATGTGACCCTGGGATCAGGGAGGAGTGTCGAAGAGGAAATGGCTTACCTCTTGGAACAAAACACATCCATACATGTCTCGCATACAGAATAAGTAGAAGAAAACATGGCTGATCCAAAAGTTGCAATTTAAGAACAACTTGATCTCAGAGCTCTGACATTTTGCAAGACAAATTCATGGCTTATGCAAATTTCTAAGCCTCAGCCACTCAATAAAATGAGCAAGACAATACCAGAAAGGCTGCAGACTGACAAGTTATTGTATTTTGTGTGTAGAGTTTTATGGTGGTCTCACTGATTGCTATCGAAAAGATGGTACAACTGGTACTGCAAAGTCATACATTTTCTTTTTTTAACTACATATAGAAAATAGATCATTTTTACATAGTTTGATGATTCTTGGAATAATTATCTCAAAAGACCTGTCACAAAGGAAACATTTTTTTTTTTAAAACCCTTTCTAGAAACTGGAAATTTTTGTTAAAAGAAATTATGTTAACTAGCACACCCACTTATTTAATTTTATGAAAATCAAAGACTTTTTTTTTTTGTAGGGTTTGATGTTTGTTATTAGTTTGATGCTAGTTATAAAGATAAGTCCTTGGAGAATTTAAACTTCCTATACTAATTTATGCATCCATGTTAATGCAAAAAAAAAAAAAAAATTCTTCTTAAGAATCTTATTTCTAAAACTAAAAGCCATTAAGAGATTTTCTAATTGAATAATGTTTATAGTTTTATTGCATTTTTTATTTTATGATTTAAGTGATTGTTGGTAAATAGAATTTTGGTTGGAAAAAAAAAAAAAAAAAAAAAAAAAAAAAAAAAAAAGGATTTAAATTATTCAAGGTATTCTTTTAACTAATATAAATATGAAGAGGGTGTAGTTTTAATTTCTGTAAATTTCATTAATTATGGGCGGAGGGAGAGATAATATATGTAAAAAAAATAATAAATAAATTTCATTAAAATCCGACAATCATTTCATTTGATTTTTGTAAGAATTTCAAAATCTACGTGACACCAAAATTTCCTATACTATAATCTTTGGTGCCCTGTTGTTGCAAGGAAAACAAGATTTTTAACCAAAATTTTAAAATCCAAAAGTATTTTGATATCCCCTCTTAATAATGAACATTTTGATGATAAATTTTCTTTTATTAAGTTTGTGGTCTTTTTGTCATTATGGTATGAAATTATTGGAGTTACCTAGATTACTGTGCATTAAAATTTTTTTTATGTTATTTTAGCCCCCACCCCCCAACTTCCGAGCCAACCATAAATCATTCAATGTGTCAGAAAAATACTGTAAGAAAAAGCTTACCTATATTTTAAACTTTTATAGTAAAGTTATATTTATTTTGATCCAGACTTTTTAAAACTTTAAATCAGGTACCTCCACGAGTTCGCTAAAAAAAGAGCATAGCATGATGAAAACAAAATTTTATTGTCTAAATGTTTGTTATTATGAAGAGGAAGGACCAAAGTTTATTTTAATTATTTTTTTTAAAATTTTTCCTTCTTTTTAGAACATTCTAAATTTTGATTAAAAAACACACACAAAAAAACACCTTGTTTCTCATTGTATCACCGGAACTAGTAAAATAACATACAAGTTTTAGCACATTTTTTTTTTGTATGCGACACATTAATTTGGAAAATCTTGCAAAAATAAAAATAATTGTCTGATTTTAATGAAACTTTCAGAAACTATTCACAGATGATCGAAATTATTATAAATATTTTTTTTTATTAAAGTCATGCAGAAATTTTTTTTATAAATTTATTACCCCACATCTAATTTTATGAAAACTCTAGAAATTTGATTGAGTCCACTTTAGTGATTACAATAGTTAAAAGCACAAGGCTTTGAGGAATGCAAATCATGTTTTTTTTTTGTTTTTAATTGGACCACACCTACCTGAAAATCATCTCTGAATTGTAACATACAAAACTCAATAAAACAAAGATATTATTTAATTTCAAATGCTTTTATTTGCTTTTAGTTGTTTTTATGAATATGGACAATGTTTTCTGAAAGCAAAAAATTTTTTCGATGAAAAATGAATTTTTAATACAATTATTTGTTATTTCTTTAATTATAATAGATTTTTACATTTAAGTTGTTAAAATATTATAAAATTAGTTAAAAGCCGCACAGGATTTCATAAGTGTCCTTATGAGATAGATCTTTTTTTTAGTGCATTGTAAATTGTATTGTTTTGACTAATTAGAAGACCTGCAGTAATTAAAAAATCTAATTTTTTTTGTGTTTATAATCGGGCTGTAATTATAAAGTACGGAAGACCAACCAGAATACAATTAAGTTGCTTTATCCAAGTTAAGCATTGTTCTCCGCTGCTAAGTCCTTTACTTTTGCGAAACATATGTAGAGAAGTTAATTTGATTTTTCAATTTAAACTGAGAAGGGTACCTACAAGTATCAGTATGAAATTTATATGATCTTATTTTTATATTAATCTCAGTTATGACATTTTTCCATAAATGAGATATCAAAATTAATAATAAAGTGAATGAAAATACAAATAACACAGTAAAATGTAGTAATACATAAAATTATAGTATTTTAAATACACTTCTGATAAAACTTCATAAGAAAGGTACCTATAAATTAGATATCTTTCTTATGAAATTTAATCTCACTCTAAACAATCTTATTTTAATTTCTTTATATTTTCCATAAAGAATCGTAAATGTAAAGGTGAAAGCTAGTAAAAAAAAAAAAAAAAAAAAAATTAGAGCACCGAAAGTTTTCCTTAAAAATAACGAGGTAAATAATTTGTTCACTTAAATGTAAATAACTTCACTTCTCTCCTTCCATAGAAGGAATTATCCTCACATAATCCGTCATGTCATTCATCACTTGTCAAGCGAGGCAAAAGTTATTAAAAAAACTAATGAATTTTTAAAAAATGAATGAATTTTAAAAAAAAAAAAAAGTTGGTTTTTTTAGAAAGCCACGGTAAATATATATATATATATATATATATATATATATATATATATATACACACACATACATACATTTTAATGTTACCCCCACCTTAATTTTATGAAAACTCGAATGTGTACTTTTGTAATTTTTCAATAAAATGCAGAAGACTTTGAAGAATATAAATTGACTTTTTTTGTATATCGAGGAGTGTTTCCACCCAAACTTTAGCTCTGAATTGTAAAATACACAATCCAACAAAAACCAAGAAATCATTTAATTAAAAAAGATTTTAATAGCTTTTATGAATATATACTAAAGACATTATTGTCAAAATGTTTTTGATGAAAAATGAATTTTTACAAGAATTGTTTTTTTTTTCAATTTTAAATACAAAATGTGATAAAGTTATTAAATATTTTAAATTATGTTTGAAAATGTTCTTATTAAAAGTTTTTTTTTTTTTTTACAGATCTAAAATTTGAAAGCTTATTACAATCTGCAAAGCATTTCTATTTTTACAATAATTTTTTTAATATGCAAAAAAAAAAAAAAAAAAAAAAAAAATTATTAAAAACGTTTCCAGTGAAACTACGAAGGCCCAATTCAGAAATAATGTCATGTGTCTTAAGAGTTGTTTCTCCTCATAGTGAGGATTCAGCCTCATAAATTGCATTGGTTTCATGTCAAATTCTCTGACCATCATTGTTGCCTTTTCAAAATTTTTTACTTTTCTACATATTTCACTAAATATTTACATTTCATTTTTTTTTTTTCAGTGAGAGACATACTGCAATTAATTTTTTCTTTTTTTGATTCAATTTTAGCGACAGAATCAGTGGATCGCAACAAAAAAAAAAAAAAAAAAAAATATCAGACTTTTAAAAGCATTACTTTTTAGTTAAATAAGCTGGTTCACTTAAGAATCAAAAATGTCACTTCTGCCCTTCCGTCTGATAAATTGCCAACATTAGTTGTCGATACAATGACGTCAACATCAATTCACACTTCCAAAAAAACAATCATCATTAGACATGCTTCACTTATTTCCAACCAATTTTTTTCTGCTAAAAAAAAAAAGTTTGTTTCCAGCTTAATTAAGTATACTTTAAATTTTCTAATTTTCCTAAAATAACTTTTGAAAAAGTATAATTGAATTTTACAAGATTTTTAAACGAAGAATTTCAATTTTGTTTACAAAGTTGTCAAAAATGGCTGACATGATCGATTTTATGTAAATTTTGCCGACTCAAAAAGAAAAAAAAAAAAAAAAAGAAAACTAATTTTTTTACTAAAATTTCGGTCGTGCCAGAAATTAAAAAATACTTGTCTTTCCTCTCAATAATAAGAAACATTTTTAGACGATAAAAAATTGTTTAATCAAGTTTGGGGCCTTTTTTCATCAGGGTCCGGTATGCTCTTTTTAGTGAAGTATTGTTGAATATACCTACTCATTGAAAATGTTAAATTATTTATTAGCTTGAAATGAAAACTAAAATAAAAGCTTAATTTATAAAAATTCATAATTATCGGCTTTTTTTGTGGAGGTACCTAATTTTTTTTTACCGATAAGGGATTCAGTTTGAAATACATAGTATTTTGTTTATTGGAAATTCAATCTATTAACTTAGAATTAAAGCTTCTTCCTTTTTTTTTTTAAATGTATTTTTATTTTAAAATTTATGTATCGCTTTCTGGCATGGGAGGAGGTACCTAGAAATTACAATTAATTATTTGATAAAGTTTTTGCGTGTGTCCTCTTAGAGAACCATAGTAAGAAGATGCATAATTTTAAATAATTGAAAAAAAATTATTGCATTTCGTTTTATTTCTAATGCGTGGCTTTTCAAAGCTAAAGGAGGACTTAGAACATGAGGCTACGTTAAAACTAAAAGCAAAAATTGCAAGGGAAGTAAATCAGTGTTCTGTAGAAATCGTTGAAACTTTAAACCCCAATAAAGTACATATGAATTTTTACGTAATTCATCTGACCTTTCGTGATGAACGAAAGCAAGTAAAATTATCTTAAATTATTTAATTAAAGTTTGCATCAGCTAAAAGATCTCAAAAGTTTATAAATGTACTTGTACGGTATTTTTATTTATTGATAAATGTTGATATACTGACTACAGAAAGATAGACAACAAAACAGAAAGGCAACTGATGAAATAAATACAAATCAATGCAACAAATATTTTTTGCATCTAAAATAAAAAATAAAATTCAACCTGGATAAAAATTATGCCACTTTTCCGTACACGTGTTCGTCTTGCGAATGTGAAGACACGTGTTTCATATCAAGATGTAGCCGGTCGATAGATATGCAACATAAGAAGAGTTATATTTATAAACAACTACAAAACACTCGTCAACATCAAACGGTTTTGATCTCATTTCTGAAATAAAACTACTCACGGCGAATTAACTGTTTAACTTTTTCTTCAACTTTGTTATTTTTTTCACTCCAACTGACACACAAATCCGAAAACACCGCCATTTTGAGAATTAATTGACAAACAACTTCCGGTAAAAAAAAAAAATTACGTTTCAATCAAAGGAAAGTTCACTCATGCAAGGGGAATAACTTTAGTCAAGGATAAATTCGAAAAAATGCCGTCAAGAGGAAAGATTAGAAACGTAATTTTTCCACATTCAAAATATATATTCTCCGACGAAAAATATAATAAGTCGTCAAGTGGTAAAAATTATATGAATAAATGAAATTGCTACTCATAAAAAGGAAAAAACCGGAAGTAAAATAAATCTGAAAGCTGTAACGACCACGGAGAGATTTGATTGGTCAAAAACTAACCGCAGACTCAAATAGTGTTTAGTGTGTGAGACGAATTGGAGGTTGGATAAAATAACAGCCAAAATTGCTTTTTGGTAGACGTGAATGTCTTTTTATTGTTAATTTGCCCTCGACCGTGCTGAATAAGGGTAACAGGAAATTTTAGTCTGACTTTACTACAGAAATCGACTTCTCTTGCGCTTTTATTTTATTTATTTATTGTTGTCCTCTGTAAACATTATGCTTCCTTCTCTTCCTCCTCCTCTCTCTGTTGTTTTTCCTCCTCCTCCCGTCCCTCCCTTTTAAGTGCCAGTGACGTCACTAAGTCACTTGCCCGTCCGCTCGAGAAATAAGGGCTTCCCCTTCACCTAAAAAACGAGTCCTTTAAATAACAGGAAAAAAAAAAATTAACACACGACCGAAATGTTGTCCGGGAATTTTCATGCAGTGGAAAGCAGTATGGAGACCTGTAGTATTGTAGATGAACGGAGTGAACAGAAAAGAGTAAGTATGACACTGTTTTTTTTTTTTTTTTTTTTTTTTTTTTTTAAATATGTATAAATACAGTGTCTCTCGTACATTGTGTCTGACTAAAAAAAAAAAAAATCTCTATTCAGGGTGTATAGTGAATTTAACTCCTGTGTTTGTCTCTTGTTGAGTATAATTGATAAGATTGATCATTAAATAAAGGTCTAGCTGTTAACTTTTCAAAAATAAAAGTAACAACCAAACTAGCCGATGGTACTAAAAACTAAATAATGTTAGGCGTAACTCTTAGTCTTAAGTTCTCTTTTTTTTTCCGTTTCAACTGCTTTCTCTATTTGAATACAAAACAGAAAACACCCATATACTTAATTTTTTTTCTCCTAATGAAAATAATTTAATCTCTTAAGCGATTTTAGAATAGAGTACATTATTGTACTAAAAAGCATGTCTGGATCTTTTCTTTACCATGAGCATTGTCTTGTTTTTAGGTTTAAAGAAAATCTACTCGTAAAAAAAAACTAAACAAAAAGAAAACATTGTGTATTTATCTGGTTCGTCATAATAATTACATTCAACTGCTTGTTTGCGTCATATATAAAAACACTGCTACATTACAAGAATGTGCTGAAGTAACCTTTTTAGGGCTCGGAAAGGTTAAGGGGGATCAATTTAACATCTAAACTAATAATAAACTGATCCCCCAATTTTCTTTAAAGTAGGAAAATAACCTCTTGCGTTTGTTTTAAAAATGAGATTTTAAAAATCCTGTTTCTTATTTATTTTTTACTTTATTTTAGTAATGAACTGTCCTACTAAAAATTAAAATAAGCCTTTTTCAGCTTATTTTTACTTCGCAAATGTTTCACTTTTCTGTTGGAAATTTATCTTACATTTTTATGAAATGAAATTTCTCCTACGATGTTCACATAGGTGTTAAATTCGTCGTAGTAAATAAATGTCTTTTCTTAATTTCGTCTGTCTGAGATTGGTTAAAAAAAATGCTTCGTCAATAGAATAAAGAAACTATTCTATCGGGTAGGATTAGGAAAATTATTATCTACATGCCTGTATCTGATATTGCGACTTTATTTGTAATTTACAAGGTGTTCGGGAGTGCGTGTGTGCTGTTAGTTTTTCTTCAGATTGTTCTAAAAATGCCACTAGTAAGCAGTGGCCATGAAAACGGGGATCGATTGCACTGTCGGGATTGTTTGTTAACAAGACCCCCACTTTATGACCACCTTGTAATAATCCCGCTTTGAAATGCCCATTTCACTTTTTACGCCTCACAAGGCGGCTTTTTTCCCCTCTTGCATAAGAATGTCACGTTCTCATTATTTTCTCGTCGCTTCAATAATTATCTTACACTCGACATAACTTTATTTACCATTTTGTAGCTCCTAATTTAATACTCGCTTTTTAGGGTGTTCCTCATTTAAAATGAATGATCACTAAGGTTTGAAAATTCATGTTATTTTTCCCTTCTTGTGAGTGATTTTATATATATATTTATATAATTACACACATTTCTGAATAATACTAAAAAAAAGTTTAGCAAAAAGTAGTACTACTTTTGGTAGCGAAGTTAAACAAGTGTCATGACTATTGATCTTGTGACTGATAATATCACCGTAAGTGTACTAAAGACGACAATAAATCGACTTTGAAAATATTTTTAACCTCCTGACTGTGACAGTGCGCTCTGAAAATAAAATTAAGAATTTAAAAATCAACTCTTCAATTTCTAACTGTACAAGTCTTTTCTATTTTTATTTTTTTTGATCGTGTGAAAATGCATTGAAATGTAATATTAGTAAAGAAAGTAGTACTCAATGCTTAATTAAAACTATTAAAAATAAAGCAAATAAATTACTATAAAACATTGTAGCTGAAACGGATTTTTTTTTTTTTTTTTTTTTTTTCGAACCTATATATAAGCTCATTTTCGTATTTGAAATTACTATTGTTAGTGAAATATCTAATTCACTACTGACTGAATGTTTAAGATGTCCTCACGCTGCATGTATTTTCTTTTCAAATATTACTTCACCCCAAACTTAAAAAAAAAAAAAACTGTCAGTTTCTTTGCGTCTCTTGTACAGTTTTTTCTTGTATTCATCTCAAAAAAAGCTAACAGAATTGATCTTGTTGATTCATCTGATCAACAGCTTGGTCTATAAATGATTATCATTTGAAATTTCTTATTACTATTTTTTTTCTTCTCTCCTATTTCAAAGTAGGCCTCGCTTATTTGTGACTTATAATTTTAAAATTTCTGTCGTTTGACTAGTTTCACCTTTAATGGAAGACTGCACCTAACGTATTTTCGCTTTATGTTCAAGGATATGAACTACTTCCTCATTTTTTAAGAGGCTGGAAAAACTCGATGACACACCACGGATCTCTCAAAGTTCTTTGTCATTTAGTGTTTTGGGGCATTACTAGTCGGTGTATTGTCACTTAAGTGGAATTATTATTCAAAATATATCCCCCTACGCACAAAAATTCAAAAGTTGTTTATGAAACTGAAATGTATAGATTTTTGACAAGTTTTTCATTGTCAGAAAGCACTTTTAAAACTAGTGTTTCACTCAGTTTTTCTTTGTATTTTATAACTTCATTCAATAAAAAAGTTTAAATTTTAAGTTTACCGTACACTGACCTTTTCTTGATAGAAATATTTGACACCAACAGATTTGTCTTTCATCGACAAACTATTGGTTTCTTTGTACTAGGTAACTAGACTTTCATAGTTGTAACTCGAATTTTGCTAGTATCTCTCTAGCGTAATTTCTTGGCTCAAGTATAAAACTTTCATTTAAAATGATAATGTATAGAGAAACGTTACAGTTGTTTAAATGATTGAGAAGTGATACTGGACAGTGCATAACACTTAACAGTAATATTGTAACTTAAAAAAAGACCCTTGAAGTTGTATCTTTCTTGATAAATGATATCCTAGGTAGGATCACTCTGAAAGTGATAAAAAATCTTAATTTACAAAAATAAAATTGAGTAAATTTTATTTAATTTTCTAGACTTGATTTGTGTGATTTAAAACAAAACAAAAAAAGAATCTTAAAAATATTTCTAACCCCAATTTGTTCATATGAACGTTTTAGGTGAAGGTAATGGAAATGCTATTTTTTTTTTTTTTTTCATCTGTTTGAACTGGTGTAAAATTGTTGTGAATGTTTTATCTTAAGACTTATCAAGTAAGGTTATAATAGTTTCCTAGAAATTGTAACTGTAAAAGTTAATTTTCAATAAGTAAAGTGGTTTGCATTTACAAAACTATATTGCATCTGTTTTTAGTCCTATCAGGATCTGACAATATTGCTTCATATTCCAGTAGCATTTGACTTTGAAAATCTAATTACACAGTGAATATTGTTACTTGAATGATGTCAGTAAAAAAAAAAAAAAAAATTGCATTGAAGCAAGTCAAGGTCAGCATTACACTTTATCCTTTAAAGAAAATATCTCTATGGTTTCAAGGGGATATATATATATATATATATATATATATATATATATATATATATATATATATGTGTGTGTGTGCATACATGTTCAAATTGTGCAGTCTTCCTTTTAACATATTTTTTCTCTAAAAGTATAGACTTGTAACAAAAACCTGACCAAAACGTTTTTATAGCAAGCTTTTTATTTTATTTAGTCTAAATTTAGATGTTGCCTTTTGACTGTTTTAATCCTCTGCAATGTTAGTTTGTGTGAAATGGATGATGTAGCTTCTCTTAATTTTAAGATTAAGCAAATTGGGTTATTGATTTAAATAGCAACTTCCTCATAAATTTCTCCACTGCAACAAAAGTTTCAATTTGACAATTGAATGTACATTTGATTGGGATTTGTAATAAATTTTTAAAAAATGAACTGTGCTATATAATGAATGACACTGGTCTGTAGAATTTTTTTTTTTTCAGTTAGTTTATTTTAAAATGAGAGTAAATTGTTAGCATGTAAAAAAAATGGAAGCAATTAACTCCTCCAAACTGATTTTGATCATTATTCTCTAATCTCCAATAATTAGGGTTGTCACATTTTATATATATATATATATATATATATATATATATATTTATTATGTGTTAGAATATAAATAATGACCAATGGTAGTGAGGTATTAAACTGACATTGATTCTGAAAAAAAAAAAACTTACGCTTTATTTATGAAATGGGTTGAAAGTAGAAACTTTGCAGATTGTTAAATCTGTTTACAGGCTTTCTTTTGAAAAGTTAACTTTTTTTTTTTTTTTTTTTTTTTTAACTTTTATTGATAAATTTAATGCCAATTTGTTTGTCTAAAGCAGCTAGTATAGAGCTTAATGAGTGAAATTTAAGCATGCCCTTTTTATTTTTACATAAAAAGGGGGCATCATGTGTTTAACTTAATTAGCATGTTTAAAATGTAATATAACAATTTTTTTTTTTTTTTTTTTTTTCCCTCAAAGTGTCTTCCCTCTAAATGCATAAAAACTGTATACTCTACTCCATTCAGTCAGTTGATGGCCAAAAGTATTAATTGGTTAGAATATTTGATTTTATTTACATTGCAACAAACCCATTTTATTTTACTAGAGTTGCTGTTTAAAAAGGTTTAGAATTTATAACAAACTTGAAACATTCAAACTTGCTGTTAATTTAAATGAAAACCATAATTTCCTGTTTCTATTTTTTATTGTATCCACCCTTTTATGAATTTAATTGAAGTTAATTAACTGGGTTTTGAATTGCCTTATCTTTTTGAACTTGTACAAGCAAATTCACTTTGAGAAGTGGAAAATTTGATAGGGGAACATTTTCTATTTTGTGTGGGGATGAGTGTCTGTCAAGTTTCAATACTGGTAAACAAAATAACAAAATAAACAATACTTTGTGAATCGTATTTAATTGAACAAAAGCCAAATATGGTTCTTCATGAAAAAGGTTGCCAAAATTAGTCTTTAATTTATTGTTTAATTCTTATTGTTTAAATAACAATTGGTCTGTTTGGATATTTGCATTTCAAAATTTTTTTCTTTTTTTTTATAATCCCTTTGTAAGATTTAAATAATCCTGAATTAATTTTTCTGCTTAGTATCATTTTACTGAAGGTAATAACTATAACTGATTTGTGGTGAAAGTGGCATGTAATATGAAGTGCATGTGTAGATTCAGATTTTCGATATTTAACCCTTTTCATTTATTTAATATTTGTAACATTTTTAACTTTATTTAAACACTTGAAAGTTCATAAGTCCAGTTAGTTTGCATACTGCCACAGGCTTGAGCAGTAACAAGTGTTGAAAACCTCCATCTTTGTATAGTTCATTGGGTAGGTTGTTGGTGAGATTCTTTTCCCTACTAAAGAAAAAGCTTGGTATACTAATTACATGTATATTTTTCATTTAAGTCTTATTAAAAACCAGACAAGACATTTATTCTACAATAAAATGACTGTTTGGTTCTGGTGTGTTCTATCACTTTCAACCAACATTGGTCTTCCAGAACAGAAATTACTTTGTTAAACATAATTTCTAATGTTGACAATGACTGTTTAAAATTACAAAACCATTATCAGTTGTCTTCAATAAAACCTACTTAAAGTGTTGTTTAATTGTAATTTTATTACCTGTCTAAATGTAACTTCTATGGCAGAAGTTGACATGTAAACTGTATCAAACAGGATTTTTTTTCCTACATTAACATTTATACAATGTTAAACCTAATCTACTAAACTACCTGTTTTGCTACTTTAATCCAGAAAAATTAACTTTATTCACAAATAATGTAGCTTATTGCTAAAGCTAATTAGTCTTATAACTGGCTAATATAGTTTATAATTGTTTTGTAGCTATTGGTGAGAAAAATAAATTTCATATCCTGGTATCTTGTTTAATCTTTTGTTTTATCAGTTGTATGATATTAGGACTGGAATAAAATATTGGTTCAAAGTGGTGGGGGATTGTATTTTGTTCTAAAAGAAGGAATCAGTTTGTATATTTTAATATGGGCACGTGCTTTTGGTCATCTGCCATGTTATCTGTAAAATAAGTCAAGTTAAATAATGATAAAGTAGCTAGTCTGTAGCTCCTCAGTCACAAGGAATAAATTGTAAACAATGTTCATCAGATAACTTGATTGGCTGAGTACTTGTTTATCATGTTTCAGGACCTGTTGACAGTTTTGTAAATAAGTGGTTTTCTTTTAATGTTATGTGAAATTTTGTCATCTTTTTGTGTTCAGTGTTAAATCTGAAGTTTTGTCCGACCTTCCTTAAATTTCATGTTGAACATTGTTTATTATAGGAAATTTGCTTTTGTTGGTGGCTCTATTCAACAAAATTATTTTTCACCTGTGCTCACAAAATAATTGACATTTCAAATTGTCCATAAAATGAAAGAAAAACAGGTTGTTACAAAGTTGACTTGACAAGTTTAATAAAGAGCTTTGTCCATAATTTTATTTATACAGCTAGTTCTCCATAATTTCTCTTTACCTTCATGTAACTGTTACTCTGAAAGGCTTTAAAGTTCAGTTATTGATTAGACAGTAAGTGTTTAATTATTTGAACATGTCTCTCTCATCACCTGTTATTTCTTAATGAGCTGCACAATTTTTCTGACTGAATACTTGATGCTGTCCCAATCAAATAAGATTTTTTTTTTTTTTTTCTTAACTCGGCTCTTCCCAAAAGTTGGTTATGTTTTAGAGGGTTTTTTTTTTTTTTTTTTCCTCCTTTACTCTTGTTTACCCTTCTTTGACATTCACAAGTCATTCACTGTGCCTCTCAACAATTTCAAGTAATGATGTAAAGGAAGAATTTAACTTCCATCCTCAAGTGAGGGAGCGTTTAATGCCTTTTTTTTTTTTTTTTTTTCCTCTTCTCTCTCTTCAGTACTAACATGACATCTCCCAGCATGCAGGTGTCTTTATTGGACCACTCAGATTAGTGTCATCACTTCAGCTTGAGAGTGGTGGTGGGGACCAAGTTGGCCTTGGGGACTCTTTCTACTGCATATTTTGTGGGCCCTGGTAGCAGACCTTTAATAAGGTGATATAGTAATGTAAAGATATTTATAGATGTTATAGTACACTTCTACTTCACTTACCAATTTTTTTTCTATAAAAATAAGATAATTGTTCTGTATTAAATCACTTTTCTCATTAATGTTAAGACTTATTTTGCCTTTAAGACAATTGTAAGCTTCATTAAAGAGTAACATTTTAAAAAAAAAATTTTAATGTCCAACAAAGCCACTTTAGGGAGATTGTTAGTAAATGAGGTTATTACGTATATTTGAGATGAAATGCATATTCTGAGGATATGTAGGGTAGATAACTTTTGAATTTAGACTTGAAGAGTTGATGGTGGGGGTGGAACCTAATCTCATGAGTCTGTTCTGAGATAGTGGCTCTTTGGAAGAAACTGGCTGAGTGGAACTTCTTGCCAATAGAATACAAAGGGGATGAAGATGGTTCAACCTTGTATATTACAGATATTGTGCACAAAAGCTCAATCCAAATGTCTTAAAGACAAATTATCACTGCTTTGTTTTAATTGTGCTTGGGACTTGTGGATCCTTTTACTGATAAACAATTATCTATTTCACTGAAAATTCTCACTCTAACCCATTAATTGGATTTGATAGGTCTATATAAATCAATAATAAAAAAAAAATTTCCATTAATGAGTTAATAAAAGAAATTGCTATAGAAAGTCTTTTGCCAAATCATTTCTTTTTCCTAATTTTGACATTGGACAGCTGAGTATCTCACAAATCTATTTACATCAGTCATCTTCCAATTTAACTTTGTTTCTAGTATACTTATAAATTCTTTCAACACTTATCACTATTTCATTTGTAATGACATGATTTTTTATTTTTTTTATTGTACATACTGCCATATCTAAAATGGAATTGGTAATTATAGACTTTTTGTTAGCATTTGAAAATCTAAATGAAAACTTGATTCTTAAACTAGACTCTGTTAGTTCTCCAAACAATCTTGCTTGCTTAGTATTTTTTTAATTTGCAGAAACCTTGTTAAATTTAAGTTTCTTCATACAAGTTAACCAAGTTACCTGTTATAAAAACAAACCTACTAGAGTGTCATGTGACAGAATTTGTATCAATCACTTTGTATTTTAGCCTGCATTTAATATTAAGAGCATCAATTTAGAAAAAGACTGAGTATTGTCCTTAGCCTAGTATTTTTCTCTCTTCATACATGCACACAAGTGTGTGTGTGTGTATATATATACTTCAGAGGATTCTGCAACAAATAACCCCTCCATTCTGATAAACTTATGGTATCTAGACTTCATGAATTGCAGTACTAGATTGACGCCAAGGTCTTGTTTTACAGTTGAAATGGTTAGATGTAACTAAGTTCTATGCTAAATTTCTGTTGCACTTGCTTGTGAAGCACTCTTCTGGCTTCCCAGTCAACTTTGCATTTAAAAATTTTGAAAAACAACAATGTCTGTTATTGTTCTTTTATTGTCCTCTCCCCTTAATGGTATATTCTATTCTGTAACCTGTTGCATCTTGGTGGTTTTGTCATGTTTTAGGGTGGGGTGAAATGATTTAAAAAAAAAAAAAAAAAAAGTAGAGTTGGGTGTTGCCAATTTTCATAAACATGGCACTAGTAAATTTCTTCAGGTTTAAATTAACCTGTTAAATGTTCATAACCATATTTCTAGTTCCCAACTGAAAAACAAGTACTTGAGTAATTGTAGAAGTGACTCAAATTTTATTTTCATGAATTTCATCAATGTTAGTAGCTTAATATAACAATGTGGATATTGTTTGATGTTCAAATAAGTTTTCTTTGACAATAAACAATACCTTGTTAAATTTTCTACTTAAAATTTAACTTTTTAACCTGACAGATTTAAAATGACTATGACTCGGCTGTATTAAGTTTGTTTACAAATTGGTCAGGAGGGATTTTTCCCTTCTGAAAGATCCTAGGAAATAGCTAATTAATTTTGTTGCTCAAAGCTGAAAAGACCAGAAGTCTCCAGAATCAATATCTCCACAGACTGCAGCATGTTTATTCTCTTATTAGGTGATTAATTGGCGAATCCATATTCCTGCAGTGCTGAAAACTGATCTAGCATTGATTGCCCCCCCCCCTTTTTTTCTCTTTCTCCTATGTTATTAAAGGAATAATTGATCATAATCCATTTAAAAACAAAAAACTGTTCCTCTATTATACACTTTTATTCTCTTAACATTTGTATCCATTGGTGAAAATAGAATACTATGGGGTATCTCTTCACTAAAATGCATTAAGTTGGAACAATTAGACTTTAATTATTATATATGATTTGGATTTTTTTTTTTTTTTTTTTTTTTTTAACATGGCAAATGGATTTTTTAATATTGAATTAGTTTGGAACTCGCTTGCTCACTCACTGATATTCTGTGCTGTCATATTCTGCAACAAGTTATAACCTCCCTTTTTCATTTGACCCCCCCCCCCCTTCACCTTGGTCAAAAGCCAAGGAATTTGGTGTTATTCCAGGAGTTACTGTTTTTATTTTCTCTGCATTCTAAATAGATTATCAATGAGAACTACATAAATATTTTTTTTTTTTTTTTTTTTTTTTAAATCACTTACCCAACAAAATAGAAAAAAATGTAAACTATTGGTTTGAAATTATCAGGCCAACATGGTATACATACATTCCTGCAGAAAACTGATATCATTTAGCACCCCCCTCCCTAATTAAAGATCAATATAAATTCAATACGAACAATTCAGAAAAGTAAATTCTTAGGGATCATAGACAAAATTTATTTCTGTGATTTATGAAGTTAATCTAAAATAAATTGCAAAGTTTACTAACAATCTCGAATATAAACTGGGGAGTAGACTGCAAAAATAATGCTGAAGATTTATTAATCACATACCTAAATTACATTATAATTGTATAACCTACAGCTCCACTCGTAAATCTTAACTTAAAAAAAAAAAAAACTTGACTATCAACCCATAACCAGGGACTGTTTCAGCCTGGGAGCCTTCCAAATTTTATCTATGGACAGCCTTCCCATAGAAGCCAGCAAATTTCCATTACAGGTAAGGTTTGAAAAATAGCCCTGAAATATTTAAAACTTCATAGTAATCCAACATGAAAGAACTTTCAAACCACAGTGTACATTTAGACCATCAGACATCCTCCCCTCTTTTTCTGATTACCAAACCTAAGAAATCCACAAAGAAATGCCCCCCCAAAAAAAAAAAACCATATCTTTCTTTTTAATGCTACCTAGTCACCTCTAGGGATACTTGACAAACCTCATAGACCTGCACTAACTAAACACAACAAAGAACACTACAAATATTATAAATAGAAAGATATTTGCTAAATCAAAACTCAAATATTGCATATATTGAGCTATCTATGTTGTGCCAAGTTTTTTCTCATCAGTCCATCTTGCACATCTACAAATCTATCATTTGTCTGCATGGAATACTGTTGCCCCTGCTGTTCATCTTGAGATTCTTGACAAAATCCAAAGAATCTGCAATGTAATCAATCCTGACCTGGCATCCCAACTTCAGTCACTTTCTCACAGACTTGATGTGGATTCCTTCTGTCTTTTTTCTACAAATATTTTCATGGCTACTGCTCTGATAAACTTTTTTTTTTTTTTTTTTTTTTTTTTTCCTGGCTGCATGAATTTAAGTGTGCAAATAGATTGGCATCTAGATCCCACTCTTTTATTGTTGAAATAGGTAAATGTAACCACCACTACTACTGCAACATTTTTTTTTTTTTTTTTTCTCTCTTACTTCCCAACTGTGGAAATTCCTTTTTCTTGCTTGCTTCCCTGATAACTACAATCTTGAAAAATTTAAATGCAACGTCAGCTGCTATCTTCTATTGACTTGAACTCCATTCATCTTTATCCTTCCCTCAATCCCCCCCCTACCCAGTTTTTTCTCTCACTTATTCTCTGTAACCCATGAAATAACAATGACAACTCTAATAACCAACTTTTATCAGAAACTGAATACAAAATAACCAGCATCTGTAATAACTGATTAAAAAAAATTAAAGTATGTCCAAAGCAACCATGGTTCAAAACCTTTATCTGGCCTTGCATAACTCTTTCATGTTGATCCCTAGATTTGTGATATGCTTCATTTAAATTGCTGTGTTGGGCTGGAAAAATGTCTAATCAGGTTTTATTTGCTCTAAAGAACTTTGTGGAATTAAAAAATATTATTTGACTTATAATGCAGGACATCTCCTGTTGGCATTTAAGCTTTAACTGGCTTAAATCATATGTTTACTTCCAGTAATATTGGTTTGCCTGGTTTCAAGTGTTTAATTGGTACAGAAGCACTTAAATCCAGAAATTGTCCTAAATCTTGTCAATATTGTTCTGTTTAGAATGGACTTCAATATTTTGGAATGCTTGACACTAGACTTGCTTGAAAGCATTCAAGCTGAAAAAGGCTTTCTAAGCTTACTATTGACAAGATTTAGGGTTTGTGCTTTAATTATTGGTCTATATTCAGTCGGGTTTAAAATCGAATCTTGGAAGTTATACCTAACTTATTCTGCCAACGGTGTTGAAATAATAGCACTTGACTGTACTCTAGTTATCTCCTGCTTGATTGATTTCTTTTCTAAATTAACTTTATTCAGAGCACTTGAGTAAGATGTACAGTTTGGTTGTCCCTTTTAAGTATTTCTATGCATTTTTCTGTAATATTAGGATTCCTGCTTTGACATATGAAGCAAGTTTCAATGATTTATACACATGACAGTTTGGTTTCAAGAGGCAGGATATGGTTCCTGACGAGCATGAAATGCCAGTGCTAAAGGATGGCTATATTTTTTCTATCTTATCTTGCAGTTGCATAGGGGTGTGAATTAAATTTTCTATTGAAAAGAATGACACAACTTAATTTATAATCTAGCATAAATTTGTTAAATAGTTTGTTTCTCTGTCTCTTTGTTGGCTATAGAGAAAAATGTACATTTGTTTTGTGATTAAACAAAAATGTTATTAAATATTCAGCTTGTTCATCTGACACATTCTTTCCCTTGTTCTCTTACATATAAATGTATACAATCAAAATTCCTGAAAAAAACAAAGGATGTTAAATGGATTGTGTGTTTTTTTATATATATATATATATATATATATATATATATATATATATATATATATATATATATATTAGTCGGTCGCTTGCTTTTATTCATTTGCACAGTTCTGCCAGAGAAGCCCTGTCACTGATACCTGCTCAGGCACATTGGTTTGTCCCATACCCACATATCACCTGTAGTTTATACTGTAACTACTGTTGAACTGACTTTAGTTACAGTTTGAGAAAGTGTATAATCTAGGTACCTCCACATATTTGCCAGGAAAAAACAAAACAAACTGTAGCTTGATGAGAGAAAAAAAGAACCTTAAACTCCGTCTTATCAGCAAAATGTTTATTAAGAGAGAAGAAAAAAGTATTTTGAAATATTTTTAATGCTTTCTAGCACATTCGTTTTTTTTTTTTTTTTTTTTTTTTTTTTTTTTTTTCCTGCCATAGGTGGCTAGAAAATGTACAAACCTGTGAATGACTCTTAGACATTTGGCCAGATGTCATCAAATTTGTGAATTTGAGAGCCATAAACTGCTGCTTCCTTACAGATGGTCTTTTTAACATGATCATGAAGCCTAAGATTTGCAAAAGAGCACACTATAAAGATAATTACTAAACTTCTAAGCTAAATGAATTTGTAATAATTTTGTTAAACCTAAAGATGCTGCAAAGATTGAGTATGGATTTCTGGCAGATAGGGCTATGCAAAATATACTCCAAAAAGGAAATGTTTCAGCAAAAGATCTGTTTGCATGCAGAATTGCAACAATATTCATTTGACAAATTTCTGGCAAAGACTTCTCCTGAGATGCCTTCTTGTAAGGTCACTTGCATGCCTGAACTCTGGATCCATTTGTGTGTGTGTGTGGGGGGGGTAAATCACAGAAGACTGTCTAAAAAGATGTCTTTCTCGCATATTGTTCAGAAAACAAATCGGCAAGTCTGATTATGACGACACCTACTTTCAAGCCTCCTCCTTGAACTGACTGATGGACACAACTACAACTGATAGCTATGTGGAGAAAGCTGAGCAGACACAGAACTTCACATTTATTTCAAAGTCTAATGCCATGTGAAAATGTTAAAATTGGGTTCTGTGCCATGAGTAGTAGGGGCAGCTAAAATGTGTAGTGTTTTTGTGAAAATTTCTATTTGTAGTTCTGTTCATTAAAACTGTTATACCTATCTTCACAGGAAATGTGCAGCAGTCAATTTTTGTGACATTCACAAAGCTTGAGTAGCCTAGATAGCTGAAATGTGTAGCATTAAGAATTAGTGTGTAATTCAAAATTTTCAAGTCTTGTAGAGCTCCAAACTGTAGAATGCTACACAATGTGTAACATAATAAAGTCTGCATTCAGTTTTTATTTTTAAAAAAATTTTTTGTCTTCAACATATTGATTTCTTCACTTTCAACTGATCCATGTAATATGAATTATTGGAACCAGCTGTAGCTTTTCCGTGAACATCTCATCTGTCAAACTAAGATAAGCCCTAAAGTTTGGTTTTGAAATTGACCATTGCGCACAAGTTTCTGTCCTTGAGACTTCTTGAAAGCCTTGTAAATTTTTTTTTTTTGCACACTTTTGTGGGAATCATGACTTAGTTTCTATTGACTTGTAATCACTCAGGTTTGCCTATCTTTTCAGTTTCCTATTCAGTATTGGGTTTCCAGTTCCTTCTAAAATCTTACTCTTTGTCACTCCCAATGGCTCCCTTAGTGACATTATTGCCTTGCTTGCGATGAATTAGTTTAAAAAGAATCTCTAAACAATTTTCAATATAAACTAATATTATTGTGCGTGGGGAGGATCATTTTGAGTTTTTGAAAGTGGCAAGAACCCAGAGTAAATATACTAGTTGAAAAGAAGGAAAAATTCTGATATGTGATCATGGCTCTCCACAACTTCCTGTTTGTGACCTTTTAGTAGTTTTTCTCACTTTGCTAAGGCTCCCTCACTTCTCAATTCTGCCATCCATTCACACAAACTTGTCAAGTAAGTTGCTTGTTTCCTTCCCCTATCTCTCTTGCTTTCAATGTGCCCCATGAGGGTTAAGTTTTCCAAACCCTCCTTGTGTATCTAAAGAATTTTGGCTCTCTTCCTGATTGTGTTCTTTCTGTTGCCATTTTCTTAGACTTCCTTGTTCCTTACTTGCTCTGTCCGTTGATTACCCTCCCCAATCCAAATGTTCTTCTGCAGAACCATATTTCTGCTGCCTCTCATTTCTCGTGTATGGTGAGATTGCCATATGAGAGAATGGATATCACATATCAATCCAGCACTCTTCTTTCCTTTGTTTCAAATGAAATTTAATTTCTCGGCACCTTGCTTAGGTTTTGGGATACTTTCACTAGTACGAGCTTTAGTCTATTGCATTTTCCATCCATTGTTAAAACACTTCCCAGGTATTTAAAATTCTGCACCTGCTTAATGTTGACATCTCCAATATGTAGCTTTTATCTTGCTGACAACTACCATGTCCTCTTGCAGTTGGTTAGCTACCCCCTCTCTCCCTCCCTTGCACCCTGTTTTCACCCCTCAACATGGTAGCATCTGCATATCTTGTATTAAGATTACACCCACTGATAAACCTATTTTCTATAGAATCAATATATTTTCAATTTTATTTGTACAAAATGTGGGTTCTGTATTTTGCATGTATACATTTAACTGTAGGTTTCTTTGTAACCAAAATAACTTCTATTTATTTCAATCCTCTTGTTCTAAAATGACTACATCTTCCTGAGCAAACTAATGAAAATAGAATGTCAGTCAGCAAGAACAGTTTTATCACTCTTATTAGTGCACTTGATGACTTTGTCTTGGAATGTATGTTAAATTTTAAAGGAAGATTTTTGCCAGAAAATGGAGCTAGGAAGGTTCAATTCCATTGAAAACTCTGAATCTTAAAAGCTATGCCTAGTACTTGATGTTTTATTAAAACATGCACAAAATAAGCAATCAAAATTAGGGTTTATTTTAGATTTCAATTTAATTTGTATTTCTCATCTTAAACTATAACACAATTCATAATTTAATGGAAAGTGCTTAAAAGCAAAATTAGTCCATATTTTTATGACTTTCAGTTCATTGATCTTGTTAATTGCTATGCAAAGTGCCTTGATCTTAAATTGTGGATTTGGGGTTTCAAACTGTATGAGAAAACTGGGTTTTCTTTAACTCAAATTTTAGAGCTTAAAATACTTAGCAAATATCTGAATGTGTATGGTTCATAGCACTTGCTGCTTTAGAATTTTTTATTTATTTATTTATTTTTTTATTTTATTTTTTTTTTTTTTTTTTCTTTTGTTATGCATGTTAAAAGCTATTTGCGCTTTTTTTTTTTTTTTTTTTTTTTTTTTTTCTCCAGCATGATTTATTGCAGGCTAAGACTAATTTTGCATTTCCCTTTTTTTTTTTTTTTTTTTTTCTTTTTTTTTTTCCCTTAGGGATGTAACCTTAGTATTGACACTGGCAGAAAAGTGAATATTAATATAAAAGCTAACCTGGGAGGTTATAATGACCCAGCCATGTCCTCCTTTTATTGCTCCCCTTTCTCAAATCCCATTGCAGTTGCTACTGATGACATGTTCTACCAAAGGAAATATCAAGTAAGCCAGCATTTCTATGTAGATCTGCAGGCTCAAATATTTTACTTGGGAACTCAGTATAGCTAATTTGTATGCTATTCTTAAAGGTACTTAGATTTCCACAGAAGCAAAAAGTCATGTAGAAGATGCTACCTTGCTGTAAAAACTTGATCCTACTTGAATTTTATCAGATATTATTTGTCTTTCTCTGGTATAGGTGATGTTGCTTTATTAAATTAGAAACTGAAAATGCAACAAAAATCCACCTGAAGCATGGCAATGGGACATTGAAACACTAAAAAATTTACCCTTAACTAAAAGTTGGTAATACCACATAAATACTACTTCTACTTTTAAGGTTTAGCTATGAAACTAAGTCTTAAAATGAGTTATTGGATCTTTCCTTGTGGGCATTTGCAAATGTGGTCCAACAATTGTGGTTACTAAGACTTGGCATGCTTCATAGGGCTCTTTCCTCATAAATGTGACCTTTTTACTTTGACTTTTTAAATTATTTTTTAGTGTTGTGTCCACAGTGGAATGCATAAACTGATATTTTTGTTTATTAGCTAATTTTAACTTACAATGAACGTTCTCAGTTTGAATGCATCAGCGAATATTTAGATTAAATTACAAGTTTTAAAGTAATAGCACCTAACCATTTTCTCATAAATAACAAAAGTAAAACATAATTGTACATTTTGCAAAGGCATAATAAAAATACTTTACATTATCCATATATTACTTGGGCAGTACATAGCATGTCACATATGCTGTGTGTGTCTGTTATAGCACTTCATTTCTGTTAAGTTACAAAGATTGTACACTTGTTTTAATAATTGGCTTTCTCATGTATACCAATAAAGTAATTTTGTAAGTTATGTGTGTTAGTACCTTTTTCAAAAGTTGTTGTACCAGTTTGTCAGATAAAATATTTCATGGATTCTGGCTCTTCTCTTTATAATTTTTTATGGTGTTATTTTATGACAGCTGATTAGTAGTCAACTTGCTGTTGTCTGATTCTGTGCCCTACGCTTTATTTATCCTATAACCAACATATGCAAATAGGTAAAATCTTATTAATCCCACCATACCTACCTGAACTAAAGAAGTTTAATACCTTTTGTTCAACTTCATCCCCCCCCACCTGCATTTTCCTGTTCTTTTTTAATGGGATGTTTGCTTCATTTCAACTGTCTGGGTCATTCCTGCTATCATCCATAGGTTTGTTTCAGATGACATTTTCCTGATCTGAATAACTCCTTTGTCAAGATCTTCCATCATATCCTCTTTAATTCTGGGTCTTATTTGGTCAGAATGAGCCATTAGATTTTTCCTTTTGATGTAATGGCTGTATTATGTCCCTTTTTGTATGATGAGATCATCTTTCTCAGGACTTAAGTGAAAAGATGTAGTATATAATAACTATAATTAATAAAATAAGACCTTGTTAATGGAGATCCTATTTGTCTTCCCTATTCCTGCAAATGAGCTTAGCAATCTGTCTGAATGTGGAATAGTCCTATAGCTAAGTGACTGTCTTCATTCCATTGAATGAAGATAACACTATCAAGAAGTATGTCACTTAGAGCCTTACTGATATCAGTAGTGAGCAGATAAGCTAGATCTCTACATCATATACACACACATGTGTGCATACACACTATATACAAAGCTTAAAAGCTGCCCTGTCAGGAATCATTTATCCCTCCCCTTGTGGAGGGATCTTCATTGGGCCTTCATTGAAATAAGGAGAAGTGGATGCAATGGGCAACAACTACAGAACTCAAAATTGAGTGCTGCATTTAAGTATCACATTAATATTTAACTTGCCTTTTTAAAAGTTAAATGATAATTCTTCTGCTGCCACTTAATTTAAAGACAATTTGATGTATGTAGGTCATTACTTTTTGTATGAACAATTTTTATTCTATAGGTGACATTCGCTGGATTTCACAATTAGTTTTGATTATTCTGGAAAAAAATTTCCAAGCTAAAAATTATACCAAAAAAATTTTATGATTGTGGCTCTGTCCTAGAATGTTTTTTAATTTGTTTAGTCTGATTCCAAAATGGTATATATTGGGCTATGGCCTCTAGGAGTAAAGTTGGGTAAGTGACACGGTGAGCCACACACACATACACGTATGTGTGTGTGTGATAGGAAATCCGCCAATTCCGTTACTTTAGTTTAAACCTTTTGCTATCTTCAGGTGATTTCAGTCAATTGATTTCCTAATGCTTTATTTTTTAAAAATCAATAAGCACATCCTTTTTCAATTTGACTCTAGCATTTTTACACATTTGTCAAATTTCTAGATAAAGCGTGATCAACTGCTTTCACTTTTTTTTTTTTTTTTTTTTTTTTTTTTTCCTTTAATAGGTTTTTGACATTCTGCTGACCAATTTCATTTCATACCCTTAAGGAAGTTATTCAGATATGATTGTAGAGTGTCCAAATTTGTCAGTAAGTCTCTAATGGCACTTACATAGGTACCTCCACGAAATCGCTAAAAAAATAGCATAGCTTGATGAAAAAGACGCCAACCTTGCCGAAAACAAAATTTTATTGTCTAAATGCTTATGTTATTATTTAGAGGAAAGACCAAAGTTTTTTAATTATTTTTAAAAAATTTTCCTTTTTAGAAAATTCTAAATTTTGATTAAAAAAAAAAAAAAAAACAAAAAAACTTGTTTCTATTTGTATCAGCGGAACTAGTAAATAACATAGACAATTTTAGCACGTTTTTTGGTATGACACACATTAATTTGAAAAATCGTGCAAAAATAGAAATAATTATCGGATGTTAATGAAACTTTCAGGAACTATTCACAGATGATCGAAATTATTATAAATATGTTTTTTATGAAAGTCATGGTAGAAATATTTTTTAAAATATTTATTACCCCCCTAACTAATTTTAAGAAAACGCTAGAAATTGATCGCATCGGTTTTAGCGATTACAATAATTAGAAGCACAGGGCTTTGAGGAATGCAAATCATGTTTTTTTTTTTTTTGTTTTTAATTGGATACCCAGTACCTGAAAATCAGCTCTGAATTGTAACATACAAAACTCAATAAAACAAAGATATTATTTAATTTCAAATGCTTTTATTTGCTTTTAGTTGTTTTTATGAATATGGACAATATTTTCTGAAAGCAAAAAATTTTTTCGATGAAAAATGAATTTTTAATACAATTATTTGTTATTTCATTAATTATAATAGATTTTACATTTAAGTTGTTAAAATATTATAAAATTAGTTAAAAGCCACACAGGCTTTCATAAGTGTCCTTATGAGATAGATCTTTTTTTAGCGCGTTGTAAATTGTATCATTTTGACGGATCAGAAGATCCCCAGTAATTAAATGTAATTTTGTGCTTATAATCAAGCTGTAATTATAAAATACGGAAGACCAACCAGAATATAATTAAGTTGCGTTATTTGAGTTAAGCATTGTTCTCCGCTGTTAAGGCCTTTACTTTTGCAAAACACGTGAAGTTAATTTGATTTTTCAATTTCAACTGAGAAGGTTACCTACAAGTATCAGTATCATCTTATGAAATTTATATGATCTTATTTTTATATTAATCTCAGTTACGACATTTTTCCATAAATGAAATATCAAAATTAATAATAAAATGAATGCAAATACAAATAACAGTAGAATGTAATAAATGTACATAAAATTATAGTATTTTATGTACAATTCTGATAAAATTTCATAAGAAAGGTACCTATAAATTAATTAGATACCTTAAGAAATATGAAATTTAATGTCACTCTTAACAGTTTTATTTTAATTTCTTTAGAATATATTTCCCATAAAGCATCATAAACGTAAAGGTGAAAGCTAAGTACAAAAAAAAAAAATTAGACCGCTGAAAGTTTTCGTTAAAAATAACTGGGTAAATAATTTGTTCACGTAAATGTAAATTACTTCACTTTTCTCCTTCTGTAGAACAAATTAGCCTCACGGAATCCGTCAATATGTCATTCATCACATGTCAAGTGACGCGAAAGTTTGACCTGCTTTGTTTTATTTTCAAATTACATCTTTTTGGCACAAAAGCTAAGTTAAGTTTGGTTCAAAATATTTTAAATAAACATTATAATTTCTGATTTTCTTAAAATAAGTTTTGAAAAAATGATAATTGATATTTTTAAAAATTTCAAAGTCAGATTTCCAGTTTTTTTTTAAAATGGAAAAAAATGGTCAATTTTGCTGACTCAAAAAAAACTAGATTTTTAACGAAAATTTCGGACGTGCTAGGAACGATTAAAAATGGAAAAAATACCCCAAAAATACTTTGACCTTTCCTCTTAATGAATAACAAACATTTAGACGATAAAATTTTGTTTTCGTCAAGTTTGGCGTCTTTTTCATCATGCTATGCTTTTTTTAGCGATCTCGTGGAGGTACCTACATTTACACTAGCTGGTCTTCCTTTTCATTGATTGACGTTTCTGTTCACTGATTTTGAAACTGTAATTATGTCTCTGAAATATTTACTGAATCAGTGCTGTATTTTCATAGCACTGTTAATGCATTATTTATATAAGCAACGATACTGTCTAGTTCAGCCAACATCATATCTGTTATTTCCTGGAAAATACCTGGGGGCTACTTTTACACTAAAGGCTAATCTTTGAACTTGTAGAGTCCTTTTATGCATACTTGTAGTCAAAAACTTCTGGCATTCTTCATCCACTTTGGTTTGAAGATATGCCTCAGACAAGTAAATTTTTGAAAACATTTACCACCATTGAACTTGACCAATTCATCCTCTTGAGTTGGTAGGAATATGCATGGTAGGAAGTAGTTTTTCAACCCAGTTGAAAAAATCTGCTCATAAAACTTTCTTCTATAAACTGCTGATGTGACCATTCTAAATTTTTAATTTTTTTATTTTTTTTATTTTATTTGTGTAAACATTTTTTTAAAAATTTTACCAACAAGAATGATGTTGCATGTCATTTATTTTTTATTCCCCCCTCCCCCAAGAAAAATTAATTTCTTGTCCAATATTCCTCTAACTTTTTTTTTCTCAAGTTAGACTTGCCAATTCTGTTCTAAGTTTGTTCAATCAAATAATTACATAATTGTAATATCACTACAAGTGTCCAATTGAAATCTCACTGTAGTGCTATTCATTTTACTGTCATAAATTTCCTATTTGAATTTTCCAGTTATTTAGCTGATAGCACTACTTTCAGCAAGTTTATTTCTTTTGTTTATTGACTTGCAATAGCTTTTTGCAGTATTTGTACTACAGATTTTTTTTTTTTTTTTTTTTTGTACTACTGACTTTTTCAAAATACTTGTACTACTGACATACAGTGAAAAATCAAGCAAAATATTATCATGAATTAAATTAATGTTTTGGCACTCTTCCACAAGTCTGTATCTTTAACTTTGAATCCTGTTCAAGTTTTGTAGCGATTTGAGTTTCTGCATCATTGCTTGATATTAAACATTCAAATCTGTCTGGGGATAGTTCATCCAGTTTAAATTTACTGTTGACTTTACTGGCATATGTGACAATCTTTCACTTTCGTCCTTAGTAAGGTTCATGCACTGCCAACATGTATAATAAAAAAAAAAAAAAAAAAAAAAAAAAAGTTGTTTTCCCCCAAAGGTTTTTGATATCAATCTTTTTCCCGCTTCTTGTCTTGCTGTCTTTCAATTTTTTAGCCATTACCTGGCCTTTAAAACACTGAATCCAAGTCGCAAATTCTGTTTTTTTCCAAGCAACTTAAACCTCTTATTGGTGACACCATATTGTTGCATAGTGGTGTTGTACAACATGTGATCATTAGTCAACTTCCTGTTGTCTGAATCTTTACTCTAGATTTTATCCTATAACCAACCTATGCAAATAGATAAAATCCTATTTGCCAATCCATTACAATAACACTTTTCTCTGAATATTTCCCACCCTTCTCTTTTAATTACTCTGATCTGAATTACTGGTCCCTTAAAACTAGTATTCAAAGCTCAAGTGAAGGAGATATTAAATTCCTGATAGAGAATACTAATAAAAAAAAAAACTTTAGTAAATCTATAATTCTTGACAAACCTTCATGCCATTTCCTTCATTGTGCACAGAAGTCTTAGTAATCCATTTTAAGATAAGTTCAGCCTAAGTGTTTTTTTTTTTTTTTTTTTTTTTTGGAAGCCGGCTGTAATGAGTATCTTGGTTCTTTACCAACTGTTTTCATTCAACCAAATAAATCTAACTAGATCAATGTTATATTCTTGTTGGTTGAGTATTGTTACCTTCCATTAGTATTTAGTTAAATATTGGGTCTAATTTTTGTAGTTATATGAATACTAGATTTCATTTACTTGAAGCTCTACACAACTATTTTTGTTTCAAATCAAATAGATCTGAAGGCCCTTTTAAGGTGCTTGGCAATTTAATAGACTAGAAATATATTTTCTAATGAATATAGTTGACTGATTATTGGGGTACCTTAAAAGTTGAATCATAAAGTGTGTAAACCTATTTATATAAATAAAACCAAGCTTTCTGGATAAAATTGAGAAATCTTTGTTTTGCTTTTTCTATTGCTACAACTGCTGACTAACATTGTTATAGCCTCTGCTTGTTTAGTTTACCTGCTTGGCTGGTAGGTAGCTGATCATGATTTATCAACTCCATATAGACTTAAAATAGGACAGATCAATTTGTGTGTCAATTTCACCTCCTTTATATTCTAATAAATTTGCATGCTACAGCCTCCAATGTTGCTGATATTGGGCCTATGTTCTAGTTGACTGGTTTTTTATTTTTTTTTTTTTTTTGTAACAGTTTAACTGGATCACTTGACTAGTGTCTATGGTCAACAGGCTTCCTATTACTTCTGTGCCTATAAAACTGACCTTGTTTTAAAATCTTGGCAAACAATTTTTTTTCTTCTGCTTTGTAAACTAGTAATTTGAAGACTTAATCTGTTTTCTGGGAGTCTATTAAAATCTCAATCTCTTTTTCTCTCTGGTTTTGAGGGAGCTAGCAATGGATATTTTTTAATTTATATAGCCTAGTAATTTTGATCATTGTGTGTATTTTATCTCTGATCTCTTAAATTTCCTTTTTCTCTTCAAGCCAATGGGATAACACTTCTACAGTTAGTGGGATGATATCCCAAGTAATTATTTGAATTACTGTTGAAGCCCCAAGGTAAATTGTTTTGTGAGGGATGTACTATTCTTATTATGCTAGCAACACAATGCCTCTCCACCTTCTCTTAATTCTAGTCCACCTAACCCTCAGGATTCCAAAATTTTAAAACTTGGCCAAATTAAAAACTCATGACCTGGTAAATGCAAAATGTTATTCAATGTCCCCCCGGAAAAGGGAAAACAATTACTTTATATTAACACCAAAAAAAGTTTCTCTAGTTGTATAAATTAAAATTATTTCTTTCTAAGTACTAACATTTAAGTTATAAAAAGCCTTTTTATTTTTTATGCTTGGTCTATGAGATGCATATTAAACAGGTTTTTTAATCTAGCAGTACAATACTAAAATTTTCTTTCCAGGGTGTTACTTGAGCTCTATAAATCTGTTCCCCAGTGCATTTTTTGAGAAATCTGTTGTAGATTTCTTGTATTTTCTCTTGTACTATTGTACTAAAAATCTTACAAAGTAATGAACATTGAAACTGTTGCATGGAATTACTAGTTTTAAAATGCAATGAATAGTTTCTCTCTTAAGCTGTGGTCCTTTTTAATATTGTCTAATTTCTTGATCTTGATAAAATTATAGCTGATCAAGTAATGTTAGTTCTGTTTTAAAGAAACTATAGTAAAGATAACCACTTACAGATATTGATGGGCAGGGGGAGTGGCAATAAAAAACAAAATGCAAAAAAAAGAACTTGTTTATCTTGTATCTTTGGTTTCTCTTATCCATCGTTAGTCCATAAGACATACTTTCAGCACTTAAATGTGCAGCGGTCAGCTGTTACCAAAGCAGAAACCAGATGTTTGAAATAAGGGAATAAGTCTAAATTTTAAGCAGTTTATTGAAAACTCCCTTCCAAGTAATTGTATTACTTTTTATTTTTAATAGACAATAGATTCCTTTTTGTGTGTATATATATATATATATATATATATATATATATATATATATATATATATATATGTGTGTGGCTTTTGTTTAATCTTGCAAGTAGATGTGTACTTCTTAGCCTTGCCTTGCAGAATCTACTCCAAAAATTGTAAACTAATTCTAACAAATTAAGCCATTTACTTAGATTATCCATAAAAAAAGACATTTACTAACCTAATAGGGACTTTCCCACATGTTGGATAATATATACACACATGCTATTTCCCCCACTTTTTTGTTTTTTTAATTAACTCTTCCCACTCTCCTCAAAAGCTTGTGCTTATTCATTTTGCAGTTTTCATCTTTTGATTAGAAATAAATATAGTAAAGTACAATGTTAGTCATTACAAAAGAATGACTCCTAGCCAGTGGACAGTTCCTGGTCTGTCCATGCTGTGATTGTAACATTCAGCAGAAATGTGTATATGGCTATCACTCAAGTTTGTCTGCTAATAGTCTTCATGTCATCTACTTTCATTCAATTATGTCAAGTGTAAGAACAGTTCTTTGATCTTTTATTTTATAATTAACAAATTCAAGCAATGTGCCTGCATCCAATTCTGGAGCTCAGTAAATCTCAAAATATTGTCTTTTCAGGGTGACCAATTACTCTACCCAAAAAATGTGGGGCAGTGGAATATGTTAACTAATATATATATATATATATATATAATGCATGGAATAGGTGGTGGTCCCATTAAGAGGGTAAGTGGGGATGTTGAAAACTTAATATATGAGAGAGATCATTTGCTAGCGTTATGATGCAATTTTTATTATGGTCTTAGTTCAGGCACCATAATTGTATGGGTAGATGCTGAAAAGAATGTGGGTTGGACTGAATTCTTCAACACCCTCCCTTTCTGTTCTCTAGATAATAGGTGTTATTGGAATATATTAATTTAATTCTTTTATTTTTAATGATCTAATCAATAGTTTTACTAGTGTGTGGGGGAGGAATTTTGTTTCAGAAAAGAACAAATTTCTTTGATTCTTAAGTTAAAACAAGTCCTTGTTTTGAAGGAACTTTTATGAAGTAGATTTTGTGCCATGCAAATTTCATCATTGTATGGAAAAACTGGTTTCTTAACTTTCACATATTCTAATTCTATGAATTAGATTGTTGAATATCTAATTTTGTGGCAACTTTCATTATCTCTGCATAAAACTGATTTTTGTTTGCTTGCTTAAAAAAAAGGGACTTTATTTCAAAAAAAAAAAAATTTCAGCTTTATTTTTGAATAAAGAAACCTAAAATAAAGCTAGCATAACTATTACTGGTGAGAATTCCTGCTTAGCTTGTGTTCACTCTTGCATGAATCCATTTCTCCCTGCTATGGGTTAAATAGTAGGGCAGATTGAACTTTTTACCCTGGGTAGCAAGTAATCTGAGAAGGAAAAACTGAACTTCAATCTTTTAGAAAAGGCAACAGGAAATCATTTGCTATCTTTCCTAAGGCATAGCAATCCAGAATGATGAAAATTGAATGCTTATGTTCAACCATTTTGTGAAAGGCTCTGATTTTTTTTTTTTTTTTTCTTCTCCATATACAAAAACTTACAAAGGTTTCATAATGTAGACTTTAGATAAATGTATTAAAATCAATGTTAAGCATATTTTCAAAAATTCTTTATATTAGTTAATTTCAGGAGCTTATGATGCAAAACTAAATATTTTTGCAAGATTTTCATGTATAAGTAAATTTTAAACTTGATTTTTAGATAAACTATCCAAATAAATGAATTTCCATTTGGCAGTGTACTTTTGTACAGTATAAATCATTTCACTGGTAATACCAGTAGTTATTTATACTGTATCAAACCCTTCCTCAAATTAGGGGCTTATAACATCTATGATTTCATGGTGACACTCAACATATTTGGTGTGGATGATAGCTTTTTTTTAATTTAGGCTTTCTAAAATTTTCCCTTTGTATTAGGACATGTATCTGGCTTTTTTTTTTTTTTTTTTTTTTTTTTAAGATGAGTTTCTAGGCTTATACTTAATTGCAGATTGATGTACATACATTTATATAATGTATTCTCACTTCTAGCATTTTCCTTGTAATGAAAAGAACCAGTAATTGAACATCTGGAATTTCATTTTGGTGCTTGCCTGTCCTCGTATGGAAATTTAAAATCTTAATCCATGCCCTTATAAATTTCAATCTCTTAAAGAATTAGTATTTATACAGTTTCTGGGTAATGTCTAAGTAGATAATTCTGCTCATTTGATTTTGTGGATTTTTTACATCTTATTAGAAAGGATTGCAGTATGAAAGTAGTTCAATCAACAATTTTGATCTGAAACTGATTAATGGAGAAGCATTAGATTAGGTGCATTGACAATGTATTGAAAAATACTTGTAAAATAAATGGTCTTCATCACTGGGTTAAGAACATAGTAATTCATTTAAATAAGCATTTAATCCTGTCTAGATTTCTCTTCACTCCACTCATTCTCCTGCGGGTGTGGTATTTCTAAACAAGCTTGTTTATGCTATTTGTTTATAGATCAAGCTTTATATCAGCAGCTGACTTTTATAATAGTGTATCCTGTTTGTGTGGTTTTTTTTTTTTTTTTTTTTTGTACATTCTATTATCTGTAATCTTTTCATGTTAAGTTTGAATAAGTGATCAAATTTAAAGTGGGTTTTAGCCCTTAACTATTCAATTTTCTTACTGCATTTTATGAGTCAACATTACCTTAATTTGTTTCACTTTGATCTGTCAGCAATCAACTTTGAGTTATTTTAAGCAATTTGTCAAACTGGCCACTTAAATCCAGCACTTAGTTTTAACTGATATTTTATAGAAAGTCCTAGTAAAGTGTCAATATGAAAATTAAAACATTTTTCATGTTTTATAAAATGACCAACATTATTGATGTTGAGTTATTTTAAACAATCTTGTCATGAATTGAATCTAAAAAAATTTTTTTTTTTTAAGTAGGCTTGCCAGATAAGTCAGTTGAGTGACTATAAATACTAATATTTCAATCACTTGCATATCAACCATGGTTTATTTCGGTTGTTTGCCTTGTAATATTGGATAACTTATTTTTTATTTCTTTCATTTAATACAACAGTAAAAAAAAAAAAAACAAATCCTTAAAGCTAATATTGTCCAATCTTTTTTTTTCTCTCTACAGTAGTTTGAGCAATGTAGTTACTCAAATTAACATTCTTCTACAAATTTACTAGTCTGAACCTATTCGATTTAGTTTTAAATACATGAACTAACTTGGCAGCTCTCAGTCTAAACATTATTTTTCAATTTTGATTGAAAGAATTGACAACTCTAAAATTTTCACAAAATGTTGCTTCCTTTTGTATGTTTTGATGTTCCTTGGGATATTTCAATTTTATTTTTTTATTTTTTTCCCCCCTTGACTCTTAAAACTAGTGTCTTGTACTCTGCTTGTTTTATATTGTGTGTAGTTGACCTGGCTCAAATGAACCAGTCTTTTTGAGATAGGAAAAACAATCCTTCTGCACATTTAGACACTTTAATAGCTTATTTCCTATTGACGGTTAAGACATTGGAATTACCGTATTTGGCCTTTTTTTTTTTTTTATATGGAATTTACAAGCCTCTACTAGTGTGGAAGATTTGTATGTTTCCCCATTTTGTTCTATTAATAGTTAGTGCTTTTTAGGACTAGTACATGACTAAGATTTAAGCAAGCTGGTGACGACTAATTACTAGTAGCTTACTTTTTTTTTTTTTTTTTTCTCTTAGTCAGAACAAGCTGTTATAAACTTCTTTCAGCACTCCATGCTGGAAAGTCCATCTTTTTTTTTTTGGTTGATTGGTATTTCCATTTTTTATTTTTTTTTTTTTTTTTTTTTAATCATCCTCCTCTCTCCCCTAATGCAAATTAATTCCTTTTCATAACTTCTCAAGCAGTTTGTTTGTATGAAATACTGGAATCACTCCTTTTGAATCTTGACAAATACTACCAGTTGTATTATTATATATATATATATATATATATATATATATATATATATATATATATATATATATATATACACTCTAATTATTTCCAAATATATCAACTTTGAAAATTTATCTGGAAGATAATTTTTGGGAATCAAATCTGATATAATTGTGTACCAATGATTGAAGTTTGATTAATACTGGTTATCTTTCTAAACCATTTCATAGCTACTTTAATCTGATACTTTAAAAGCAAGTGAGCTACAGAAATTCTACATGGGTAGTAGAAAGATACAGCGTAACCCGGATATGAGATTTTCTCTGGTCCCAAATTAGAGCCTGTGTTAATGTATATAAAATAGACCAAACCCGGATATAAGAGACTTCTTCTCCGGTCCTGACAACTCTCTTATATCCGGGTTACACTGTAGTCTTAAATTTTAACATTATAGATAATGCACATATTCTCTTTTATCATTGCTTTGGCACTTATGGCTAGAATTCTAGCAAGGGCTTTTTTTTTTTTTCCTTGCACTGTTCTCATTCATTTAAATAAGCTATTGGCAATCTGTTTCATAACTTGAATCTTTATGCTGCTAACTTTGCTACATGGATGAAAATGAGTGACCCAAATTACTGGTATTCATTGCAACATTTAAGCCATAGTTTTTATCAATTTATTGTGGTTAATGTGCTGAATTGAATTAATATTTTATTAATTTTAATATCTATATACATGCATGTGAATACTTAGCAATATCACCCTTTTTATAAAGCTTTTCTTAAAGGTAAATGCTATGATTAAGCTGGTAAATTGTATACTTATCGATCATAAGTAGCTTTAAATATCTTTCACTCAACCTTATGCCAAGAAAAAGCGGTTTGTTTAAGATTGGTAAATAAAAAGTATGGTTGCATAATTTTTCTCTTAACATGCCTGATACTGTCATCCAATATGTTGCCCTTCTCCAATTATTTGGAAGGAGTGAAAATTAGATGCTCACACTTAATGTGGAATGGTGCTAATTTCATTGGTGTTTAGAGGAAGGTTCCTTGAGTGAGTATTGCATCAAGCACGTGGTGTCTTTTAGTTGTGAATAAAAGGAAACTAGTGGGGTTTGTGTGTGGTTTGTCATATTGATTTTTGTTTTGTTTGTTTTTTTTCCTTCTCTTCCCTCCTATTACAGGAAATTAAATACTCACCACTATCATGCCATCTGTAGAGATGCTGCATTCACTTTATATTCCAATGCCTCCTTTCACTTTTAATCTTTTTCTGCCTCTAAGACTTGCAACTTTCCACACTGCAGAAATGTAAAAACACATGCGCACAAACCCTCTCCCTGATTGAGCTTTAGTGAAATCACTTTGTTTCTTCAACCCCACTCCCAATCCCACCCCAAAAATGCGCAGTGTTAATGAGTGTTGCTGTTACCTGACTACACCATCAACAGTTGTGATAGCTCTGTTTATCCTTCTCAAAACAGTCCTCTTCAGTTGGCATTGAGCTTTGTTTCTGCTGCAATAGTGCCAAGTCCACTCATTGTTGATTGCATTGTTGCTTCTTCTGCCACTATTGAGATAACCAAAGCTTTGAAACGTTCCCACCCTCCAAACCATACTAGTGTCCTCATTTCACTATGATATAGTCTCCATAAACAAATGTATGTATATGTGTTTTTTTTTTTTTAAGAGGCTATTAATACCATTGGAAACTTCTATTTGGTTATCTATTCAATTCTATTTTAGCCCCTTTTTTTTCTATTTTGAGCATGTATAGAGTAAAATTGCCAGAACATTGATTAGATATATCCAATTATGAAGAAATATATTGTTAATTCCCCCCACACACACACCTTTTTAAGTAGCAAATTTAAGAGGCATTCCTTTTAGTTGTTCTTGCTGAAAACCTCTCGATGGTTAAAAAGCATTTGCTACAAGTCATTACAATTGAGTAGTGATTGATTCTCCTTGCATGTGTTATTCTTATGGCCTTGTTCCAAAAGTGATATATGCTTATTAAATAACTAGTTCATCTTCATTTGGTAAGACTTTAATTTGTATAGTAATGTGTGCCAGACATTTAGGTTAGCCAAAATCTGGTTTTGTTTTTTTTTTCTCTTCATGGATTGTATGCTCTAACATTGTTATTAAAGTATTTGTGCAGATTGAGATTTTCATAACTCCTAAAATTTAAAAAAAAAAAAAAAAAAAAAAATAAATTGCCATTTTTATAAATTGATTTTCATTTAAGTTTCTATTCATCTCTCATGCTGCTTATTCAAACAAGTTTTATTCGAAATCTTTGAATTTAACTTTCTTAGCATTGACTTGTATACTAGGTGTTGTGAAAATTTCCACTTACCCAAATTTTATTTCTTTGTTGGACAAAGAATTTCTCTGCACCTCGGTCTAAGATGGCATCTCTCTTCACTGGGTTGAATATTGTATTGAGGCACTTTTCATTAGTCGAGGATCTACCAAGTGACTTACAAGTAATCTTCAAGATATAGATTTCTGAAAAAAATAAAACTTTTTTTTTTTTTTTTTTTTTTTTTTTTTGCAGTAAGTTTTGATGTGAACAAGGTGGGATGGGGGGGGTCAATATTATTGACAGATGTGACAACTGCAGACCACCTATGTGACTTAAAGTACTTTTGTTTCTGAGATATATATATATATATATATATATATATACACACACACACTTCTGTTCTGCCTGTTTGTTGCCATGTTGTGGTTGAGCAGTGCTAATAAGTGTTGATAATGACATCACTGTTAATTGTATGAAATCTCGGATTATTTTTGGTAACTATTAGCTGCAAATTTTTTCTTTCTTCTCTCGTTCCTGTCTCCCTCCCCACCTGTAAAGATTTATTAATTTTTTAGTTTGTGTGTAATATATATATATATATATATATATGCATGCTTGTCATAAGTAGTGGCTGACTAATGTAGGAATTAAAAAATGATAGCTTGAAAGCATGTTAGAATTCTTTATTCTGTTATCACTGCCTAAGCCCGCTCTTCTAATAGTACAATAAAAGTCTAGTTCAATCACTAAGTGGCCAACACTAAGTTAACTTTCTATATAAATTTTATATTTTTTACCTCCTCCATATGGTAAAATACCAAATGAACCTTAAAATGTAATGTGAATCTAAACTTCAGATAAGGATTTTTAAGTACTGAGTACTTCAAACTTAAATAAAAAAGGCACTCGTGTCATTTGCTTCAATTCTCTTTGACAGATAAGTCTCTGTAGAATATTAAATCTATCATTGTCTTGTCAAACACATCAGAACAGTTACTGTCATGTTAAATGTATTTAAATTTAATATATAAGCTTGAAATTTTAAAACTAAAAGCTTTAAAGATTTTTTTTTTTTTTCATTAAAAATTTTTAAACCTTTAGGTTTTTTACTTTTGTGGTCTCTATATCTATGCTTTTGCTTACAAGGGGGGGGAAAAAGCACATGTGCTTATTACTTTGAAAATTTAAGAAATAAAAAGTTATGTAGAAATGCCAAGATTAAACAAATCATTTTAATCCATGATAATTGGAGTCCTTCAAGTAGATGTGGGCCAATCTTATGTCATCCTGCTTAAGCATATTGTATAAGTTCTCTTGCCTTTTTTTTTTTTTTTTTTTTTTTTTTTTTTTTTTTTTTTTTTGTCTTATTTTCTTGGTAATTTAATAACTTATTTTGCTAAATGTGAAGCTCTTTCCTTTTGAATATCAATGCCCAATTTTGGATGTTCTTGATGACCGTCAACATGTGATTCTCTTTACAGAACTTGTTACAGCTGAATGTAATCATTAGATGCATTTATTAGAGTAAAAGCTTATATTCATAAAACTTACTTTCGTTGATTCTGAAACCAAGTCAATTCCTTGCCACTGATTTTCACTTTAAATATTCAAAGTAAATTGAATTGACAATGTGTTGATTTTTTTTTTTTTTTTCTAACAATACGACAAATGTACTGGTTATCATTGTCTGAATTGCTTATACCTGTAGTCCTGGATGAAAAAACATAATTTATCAAGTTTTAATTCGGATTTAATTCGCTTTCCTTTAAGTAATTTCCTTCTTGTAAATTAGGAACCAAATTTTCAATGCATTTGTGTATACTTTAATTTTTTTTTTTTTTTTCTTTTCTGCGACTGTAACATAGGACTGGCATTTCCTTTTTAGAGTTCTTGAAAACCTTGTATTGCTGTATGTTGACAAATCTTATTGGAATATCCTACTCCAAATATTAAATCATTGCTTGAAATTTTGTTAGGTTTTTTTGAGCCAACAATTTGTCCTGACCCTTTAAATTAAATACTAATGTAAAAATTGCATATAATAGAAGTAATCAATATGAAGTATGCTGGGAGGGAACGTTTAGTTTGAATATTTGCCTTTCTCTTAGCTTGAAATATTTTTTATATATATCTCAGAATTTTATTACTTTAAACTTTAGTAGTGGAGTGTCAACGAAAATATGGGTATCCACTAAAAGTAAAGTTTGTAATAAAAATGTCACTAATAAATAAAAATCCATTTCTTTTGGGAATTGCTTTTACATTTCGGATACAGAATTGGGTAATTGTGAGCATTTCTAGAAAAATGTGAAATGTGCTTAGAAAGGCAACTAGAACCTCACTTGATCATGCTGCTGTTCATAGCTGAATTGGTTAAAGCACATCAGATCTAACATTTTCCTCCTACAAAGGACACTCCTTCAAATCTTGTTGGAAGGTGCATTTTTTTTTTCTTTTTAATAAGTTCTTGAGTATTCAACCTAGTAGACCAAAATACTTAAAACAAAACTGTCTACTCAAAAATGTGTATCCACTAAATATTTTAGTTATATCTGGAATTTTTATATACATACTTATTATGCCATATCAAGTTGAAACACAGGCTTCTGTACAACCACTGAAGTGAAATTAAGCAACATAGAACCTGGTCAGTACCTAGATGAATGACCTCTTGGAAATGCCATGTGCTGTAAGCTTGGAAATGCAGCTGGTGTAATGGTAATGACTCCAACTTAGAAATTGGAGCCAAGTCCAAATTCCAGTTGGCTTTATTATATTTACTCATGCTCAAGTACCCCTGGGGAAAAGTATGAATCAACCTCTTTCCCTTCCCTAGGCTGTGGGTTAGTTAATAGCACATATCAAATCATTCTCTCCCAAAAATCTAAATATTTTCTGGCTTTAAATAACCAGCAAAGGCTTAAGTCATAATTATATATGACTGTTAGAAAATTAAGCTCTGTTAGTTAAAATTAAAATTTCTGAATGTTTAAAATTGCTTTTGAATTGAATCTGTATCATTTAAGTTTATATTTACTGAAAAAAAAATCTTTTCCCTTTATAAATTGCCTGAAATAACCTGAGTAACTAGCAATAGAAGTAAACTTTAATTGGAGCCTAATGTGTGTTTTTTTTTTTTTTTTTTTTTTTTTTTTTTTTTTTAAGACTTTAAGTCTGGTATTGGCATTTGTTAAATGCAGTTTAATTTTGTTCAAATAAGACTCGCTGAGTTTAAGGAAATGCTGGAAAAAAAACAGATAGTTTTCAAACATAGAAGAAAAAAAAAAGAATTACAAGTATTCAGAATACTAACAGTTGTAGACTAAATGTGTAATAACACATTTAGCCTACAACTGTTAAATAGTGTGCTGCTGTTATTACCACTGCCACATGTTACCACAGTGTCAAAGGAATTTCTCTTGACAGCTCTAATTCTAATATTTTGAATTAGAAAATTTTATTTGCATATGTGCTTAAATTTTTTTTTTTTTTTTTTTTTTTCTTTCTTTCTGATTGTTTTAATGTATACAGACTGAATGGATTTTATATTGAAATGTGATAATATAATTAACAGAAAAATCTTTATTGGAAAATTCATCTAGACAATATATAGTTGTATTTAATGGTAAATCCTGTTCGGGTCTTCAATGAGCTTGGGTCATTGGCAATATAAACTTATTGATGAAACTAGATTACTTGACTATTATTTCTCTCTTCTTGTCATGCATTTTCTTTTTCCCTTAACCTTGGACTGCTGTCATAGTGACCTCCAGCCTCTCTTTGCTTGAGTAATTATCTGGTTGTAGTGGAACTTTAACACAATTGACCACTCCAAACCTACTTTACACTGATCATTTCTTTCTAGTGTTTCAGAAATGTCTACAGTTCTACAGGTAGATGCTGAAATAAATACCTTGGAAATGGTGTAGCTGGCTAGTGTGACAGGAATTGTCTGTTAACTAGAAATTATGGTAATGGGAGAATTTTCATGATGGTTATGGCAGGTTGTCCCCCCCCCCCACACACACACTGCACACAGAGCAGACTACTGATGCTGCTGTGGCAGTCATCATTACAGCCAGCCATTCTTGTAGGTGAAAGGAAAAAAAACTGGACAAGACATGAATAGCTGGGTAGAATCAATATGGCTGAACATTGCCACCTGTATATGTACCGTCCTCCTCCTTTTTTTTATTACCCGATTAATTTTTGCTTTTTTTTTTTTTTTTTTTTTTTTTTTTTTTTTCTTCTCCTTATGTTTGGTTAGCATTGTGAACTTTGTACACAGATTCATCTTTCTATGAATTGATCCCTTTTAGATGGACTATAAATTGGTTTAAAAAAAAAAAAATGGTGATAACCTCACATTGTCATATTTTTTCTTTTCTCTGCTTCAGTAATCCTTGTGTATGACCTAAGAACTGTAATTAGTTTTTGGATTAGAATTGAAACCTTATGAATGCTTGTTCACTTTAATTCAGAAATTGACTGCTACATATCTTGTTCAATGGAGGTGTAACAAGTACTGTTGCCAAATGAAAGAGGAATTCTTTTAATTAAACTTATGATTAAATTGTTTGCTTATCCAGATATTCAGGTGCTGCATGAAGTTTAATTTTTATAGATCCTGTTAAATTTCTATAGTACCATTTCAATATTAGACAAATGTAGAATAAAATTGCTTTTTATATGAAAATACAAGTTCATTGGACAAATTTGTCTAGTTTCCTATAATAATTGGATACTACTTATTAAAACCATTTGCCTTTTTGGAATGGTGATCGTAATTCTTGATTTAAATATCCTTTTTCTAAAGTGAAATTTATGTTAACATAAAAAGGCTGTAACTCTTCATCAGTTGTATATTACATGAACTTGTGTGTATTTAAAATTTTTCCAATAAAAAAAATTCTAGTCATTTTCTTAGTCTTTTGAAAATCATTACTGTGTAGGACTCTTTGGAGTAATTCCATATTACCAAGTGGGATTAGTTCCATGAAGACATTAAATTTGTTTTTCATGTCAATGTTTTGTATTACATTTTAATTTATTTCTTATTTTCTTGTAATTGTTTAATACCTTGCCAACTTTGAATAGTAAATGTTTACAAACTTGGCTTATGTCCTTATACCTTTGTCTGGCAGAAGGTCACAATAGTAGAGCACTGTAAATGGGCCCCTTGATAAGGAATGATGTACAAATCTTGCCAAAGGCTTCCAGCCTCTGCTTCCAACTTAATGACTTTGTACTGTCATTTTGATAGTTTTGTTTAACACAATTTAAATGAAAATTGCCCCCCCTTAAGTATTTTAATTTTTTCTTTCTATATCTAGGTTGAAAGTGCTGCAAATGTTGAAAGTATTTCAAAGAAATCTCAGGAACCCTCCTCAAAATATCTCAAAGACCGTGACACTTGCTTGGCATACTTTGAACAGTGGTGTGAGTATGATCAAGTGGAGTTTGTCCAGCTACTTTTCTCACGGATGTGCCACTACCAACATGGACAAATCAACACATTCCTTAAACCAATGCTTCAAAGAGACTTCATTTCGGGATTACCTGGTAAGCTTTCTTTGCATTTATTTCTGAGAAAACTGCAAGAAAAATGCTTCTGTTCATGAATCCTGACAAGCATAAAATTTGCAACAAATCTTAAATATCAGTGGAAAATTTCTTCTAGAAATTGTAAGGTACCCCCTCCCTCTTTTAAAAGGTCTTATTAATGTATCAAATGTTAAGTTTTACTAATGAGTTGCATGAATTGCTGGAAATAATTATTTATAAATTCTGAAGAATGGTAGTAAAGTAAAACTGAATGACATTCATTTCTATTTCAGAACTATTCCTTATATATATATATATATATATATAAAATTGATTTAAATTTTTTTTTTTTTTTTTTTTTTTTTTTTTTCCTTTTATAACCATGTTTCAAAAATGGAAGCTGAAAACTTTAAATTTAATTATATAATTAAATTAAAAGCCTTAGTTCCGTTTCATCTTCAAATGAATATTGGAATAACTTATTTTTAAATTTACCGAGATATATATTTCTCTTCTATGCTCTTCAGATAATTCTATAAAATTTCAAACTGTACCAATGATTTTCCTAATAGATTACCTTATTTAGCTTATTTTAAGTACAGAATTGATGTTTGTAGACAAGTTTGAACCCATACTCATTAAATGGTTTTTTATCTCATTTGTTGCAATTGGATTTTGAAGAAATAGAATCCATCCTAATAGACTTCCTGATATTTCAAAATTACATTTGATGCAGCGAATATCAAATCTTTATCCACGTTCCTGATTGTTACAATTAAAAATGTGGCATTTATCATAAATTACATGAAATTCTAATATGAAAAATCAATCCAATACAGCCCTTAAGATTTGTATTGATAAATAAACCTTGAATTGTGTGGTTAGACATAAAGATTTAAATTCTTTCATTAGTCTTGTATTCATGCATGTTTTGTATTAAATAAGTATACTTCTATAATATAAAAATAAGTGGTGTCTCCCCCCCCCCCCAAAAAAAAAGCTTTGTATAAATGTTTTCAAAGTATGACTTGATTACCTTGACAACTTTTTTTCTTCTACCAGGGAAGGGACTTGATCACATTGCTGAAAATATCTTAACTTACTTGGATGCTAAAAGTCTATGTTCAGCTGAACTTGTTTGTAAAGAATGGTACAGAGTTATATCGGAAGGAATGTTATGGAAGAAATTGATAGAAAGAATGGTTCGGACTGATACACTCTGGAGAGGATTGGCAGAAAGACGAGGCTGGTAAGAACCTTTTTAATATTGTTGCTAATGAACTTGTAGGATACTCTCCTTCCATAATATATATGGATAATTTATCTTTTCAATTCTCTTGAATGTCTTGGCTACATGGGAGTAGTTCCTGTTTTATATAAAGAGTTTAATAGTCTTTCCACTTTCAACATTTTTGACTTGCTACTGAAAAGAACTAGAAACTGTAGATGGTATTGTTCTATGGGTACCCATGTAGAAAGGTGGCTCCATCTTGTTTGATGGACTGGTTTGATGGTTCTTTTTGAAGTTCAGTCTTTTAAGTGGCATCCACTTTGACTGAAGGGAAATGGTAGTAAAGGATACATTTGGGGAGTCTTGGAGATAGTGACAAGCGGAAATAGGGTGCTTGTGTATAGTCATACTTAGGATTGGAGTCTTGGACTGACATATCTAACAAACAGTTCCAAAGCCTCCATTTGTATTGCAGTCAACATTTTGGGATGAGAAGTCTGTAGAAAGAAAAATTGATATAAAAGTTGTCCCAAGTATCACCTACCAACCTACCCACCCAAGCAAGTGAAATACTGAATAAGCCATCCGCATATATGGGGGAAATGGGGTATGTGTTCTTATTCCTTGATATGACACAGGTCTTTTATGAAAATGTAGCGTGCTTTTTCCCACCTTTTGGTGTACAGATATTGGGGAATTAAAATGCAGCATGGAGTAATCATTGACTGGTTGGTGGAAAGCTTGTGCAACAGTTGCTTTGCATATTCAGTGTTTCCACCAAGCTTGATTGATTTTTTTTTTTTTTTTTTTTTTTTTTTATAACAATATATCAACTCATTATAGGTCATTTAATGCTGAAATTTAATTTTCTTGTCAGTTTGTAAATAAAAATATTCTGTTTTCACAATTGAATACCTGTAGATACTCATATCACCACCTCTAGTAATTATGTCTATACAAACATTTATATGCACAAAAGTTGAGTATGTTGTGGTTTTGTTGAAGTTATATTTTAGAATACAGTTTGATTTAAGAAATTACATGGATTAATGTTATAAAAGTTCATGTTGTTGGTTTGGTAGTATTTTAAATGAATTTCGGTGAAGTTGCTATAATTCTTTAGTATGTGTATTGTTGGTAATTTTTTTATATAAAAATGTATTGATGGAACTTTTATACTTTCATGGTGTTTTTTTTGGGGGGGTACCATTTGCCTATAGCTGGGACTCTAACAGGTGCTACCATCTTGGATGGGGGGGGGTGTCTTGCTACCAGATGTAACTTATTGTCATGCCCAGAACTATTTTCACCAGCTGCCAATTTAAATATATCTGGAAGACTTAGTCATGAATTTGATTAGTTCTCAGAGTAATCTTAAGTGTTTGAGGCAAATCGATAAATAAGAATCTCTAACTTCATTATTAGAAGAATAAAAAAATCTCTTAAGGATAAATATTTTATACTATTATATAACCTAAATATTCAATGTATTTAAATTTTCTTCAGTGGCAACAATCCTTATAAAGCCATGATCTTGGATTGAATCTTCAACTTCTTTGATATATTTGTTCATATGTTGTTATGGCAGCTCCAGTTAAGATATATGATTGTTTACAAAATCTAAAGGTTATGAATTATGTAAGGTTGAAAGCCACATAATATTTGTTTTTTTTTTTTTTTTTTTTTTTTTTATCCTTGAAGCTGCCCTTTGGAGGACTTTACCTTCAGCATCCTAATGTATGTAAAAATTATAAGAATTTAGAAATAATAAAATTATCAAATTATCTTTTTATTTGACATCTTAATTCAGCATAATCTTTCCTTAGATATGCAATCAATCTCCATAGTTTACACTTATTTTGCGTGAAATTTTTTATCTTTAAAAAATCACCATTCTTTATGATCCCTTCATATAGTCACTCTAAGACATTAGGGTACACAAACTGTAATATCTTGAATAAGTCAGTTTGTGTGCTAGAAAAATGAAGACCTGAGCAATGTACAATTCCTTCCTTAAGTTTTAACTATGGTTTAATTAGACTATATCAATTGCAATTGTGATGAAAAGCGAAATTAAATCTTTGAAAGAATTCTTAACTTTTCACACTGTTAGTTAATTAAGTTTAACTTTAAATGAGTTATTTGTGTAACTACGGTAGTTAATAACTGTTATTTCAGGTTGTTTGATTTACTGAGATCGAAAAATGGACAGACATGCATACACTACACTTTATTTATATAGATAGTTTTAAAATTCTGTTTGTTTTTTTTTGTTTTTTTTTTTCCTGGAACACAATAGGCTCTTTCCTTATAAAAACAAATTCCATTGGAACAATGCTAAGTGTGTGACTGGCTTAAAAAAATAACTGGATTAAAATGAAAAATAAAACTTTTAGTGTACTCTTGAATCCATGATTAATTAAAAAAAAAAAAAAAATCCTTAATTTGTCATTACAAAAAAATTTTTTTGTATTGTAGCAGTAGTACTAAATTTTATTTTATTTTACTTCTACATTGTTTTTATACAGATTTTTTTTTTTTTTTTTTTTTTTTTTTTATATTTCAATTCATTATTTAAAAAGATTAAGTTTACTTATGTAAATTTAATAAGATTTTGGAACCATGAAAACTTGGCAGTAGAAAATTTGTTTCCAATTAAGGGTAAAGACAGCATAAAAATTGATTGATAGACTGCACGCACTCTATAGCGCAACAGATGTGATGCATATATTAAATTTTTACATATATTTAATGATTTTGGGGGAGGCATGATCTGTGGAAAAATGTTAAAATATCATTCCCAATTTTGATTTGTGGAATTATTTTGATAAAATAACTGTATATTTAATTATTGACATATGTTCATGGCTTGAAGATTGTGTTGCAGCCTGAAATACTATTTCTGCTTGTGATGACCTCTGTATCCACTTTCATATTTACATAGGCTCTCTGATATTATGCACTTCTGCACATAAATATAGCATTTTGAAACTATTTTTATTTTATTTCTGAACCAAAAATGGCATCTGACATAGTGTGTAAAGCACAAGTATTGTTGAATTCTTCCATGCAGAAGTGGGTCAGAATTGTACCAATGGATAGTTATCGATCCTTGTAAAACATTTACAGAAATTAGTGAATGTAGGTACTACTAAAACAGCAGTGGTGACATTGGTGTGTAGCAGTCCTTGTTCAGACTGATACAGGGACTGTGCTAACATTTTCCTAATATCACCACTGCTATGGAGAAATAGTTTTGTTAAAAGAATAAAACTAAGGAAAAAGAATACCAAGGTAATGCCTAAACTACAATACAGCTCTCTTGAATGCTTCAACTTACAAGCAGATGTGTGCTGGTAGTTAAAAGCAAATAATTTGGGAATTCAATATGGAGCACATTAAGAGAATCTCTTGTGACATTGGCAAACAAGATTTTTTTTTTTTTTTTTTTTTTTTCCTCAAGATGAGGGGAGTAAGTGGCATGAAATTCTTAAAATTATGAAAAAGATAGCAAATCATTCCAAGGAAAGGTACAGGATATTAACATTAAGCAGAAGCCTCAGGAACAAATGCAGGAAGGCAAGAGGAATGCTTTTCATGAAAAGTGTGCAGAAATAGAATAAGGGTCATAGGTATGATGAGTATGTATAAAAAGAAATAACGGGACAAAATACCTGTTCCTCAACAGGATGCATAAAATCAAGTGAGACCGTTCATAATCTGAAAAAATGCTTCAGGGATAGAATGAATATATTGGAAAACCTTTTCATGCCAACACAAGGCATGAATATAGAAAGGCCAGAAATATTAAAGTTTGAGGTAAGGTCAGCACTGGACAAGATGAACAGGAATAAGGCAGCAACACCAGATGGGATGGTAAATTGATGCTATTTTGGCATTGACAAGATTACAAAAATGACAATAGTGACATAGTGGAAAATTTTTAGGTCCATTTCTGTGGTGCTGCCTAAGGAGCCAGGTATAAATGAGAGCTCTATTGGACACTCAGTTTAATGAGCCATTAAACTAAGTTCATCTGAATTCTGATGAATAGGAGTTAGACTAGAAATAGGACCAGAACAGTAATAAATACTAGAAATTCAGTATTTATAAAAATGATGATCTGAGAACAGTACAAATCCAAAACTATAGAATGTTAAAAAAAAATTGAGGTGTAACACAGATTTAATTAGGACATCTAAGAAAACTTAGGAAATGTAGCCCTAAGTTGATCCTGGTCAACAGCAATTAGTAATGTAACTCTCCTGTATTGGTCTTCCTTCAGACCACTGTGGTTACCATCTAGCTGACTCCTTACTAATTAATGCATTGCTGGTATCATGTTGATGGGCATGGTTCTACTTGATCTAGCTGGTTTTTGTCTGCTTCAAAATCCTTCATTCTATGTTGTTCTTGATCTCAGAGGGTGAGAGAATCACTGAAATAAACTGAATCAAAGGGCAGGTCAATGGCAAGGAACTACATAAAAAATTTTGGAATAATAATAAAAAAAAAAAAAAACTTTGGTTAAAAATGTAACAATTTGGTTTATATATGAATTGTTGTATACCCCCTTATTGTCCTTAACTAAATGACACTAGGATCCACTTTGGAGTTTACAACTTGTGTTAGTTTGTAACTTAAGTTTTTAAGTTCTGGTCTTAAGGGCCAGTACGTAGTCTTGATCTGGAAGTCTTGGCAAACAATGTCGATTCCAGTAGTAGTAATGTGGGGACTCTTCAAGTTGTCCAAACCTTCAGCTTATATGAAGTCCTGTGTCTGGAAGGAGTGGGGTTGACCAGGGTTTGGTTATCTTCTACCCTTTTTTTCTAAAATTCCATATTCTCAAAATATTATTTTTTTTTTTTTCTCCTCTACAAATTTGGGGTTGTCCAGCACCCCCTTTTGAGATTGGTCAGAGGAATCAAGCCACCCTTTAACTCTAGCTCCCTTCATGTCTCCTCTCCCTTCATATAGGCAGTGCTAATCTTGCTTACTTGTTTGCTTGTCACACTGTCCCAGTGACTAATCCACTTTTAGAATGATTAGGCAAAAAGGGATTTTCATTCATTAATTTTTATCAGCTTGTCTCATGCTGGTTGTTTCTTGATTGACCAAACTACTCGGTCAGCTGCCTATGGTCACTCCAGGGGCTAATAATTAATTTTTCTTTATCACTTGTATTCCAAGGAATTCAAATTAATGTTGGACATAAAATTTTTGACAAATTAAAATGACCAAACCCATTGAGCTAATCTCTCTCTTTGTAGGGACACTTTTCTTCTGGGTGGTAGATTCAAACCAGATGTTTTTCCTGGCTTTTTGTCCAGAACGATCTTTAAATGTTATTTTGGTGACCACTTGGGTTTTTTTATTGACATGTTTTTCTATTTGACCTCTTCAAAGATACATTAATGGTCTCGTATCAGCAGGAAGTGGGGGAAGGAAGGGGTAGTCTTGGCTTTGCACAATCTTACTGAATTCCGTTTAATTAAATTTGGGTTTGATTTTCCTTGGAACTACTGTTCAGGAGTCCATTTATTTTGAAGCATGATTTTTTTCAATGTATTTCATTTTTAATTTTAATTTTCAATCTCTGTTCCTGCAAATTTCAATTATCATCCACTTAGACTCTTTCCTCTTTCTGCTTCCCTTTTTTTTTTTTTTTTTTTTTTTTTTTTGTTTAACCCCCTTGAGGTCCAAGTGTCACATCAAGACATTAGAATAATCCAAAATATATACTGTATGCAGATAGAAAGTAGTTTAGGACAAGGATGTTTTCTAATAGGGCTAATTTAAGCTTTACAATAAGGTAATCCTAAGAAAACTGGAAGTCCTACTGTGATTTATCATTGAACACAATGTTTACCAGTATAAGACGTACAGATGACACCTTGTTAGACAAAGAAAACTGCAGGAACTCTGAGACGAGTCTTTTCTTCCACTTTTCTTTAGTATCAATTGAAAAATGGAATGAAGCAAGGACAGATCAATCTAGCTCTATATTGTAGATGTCAAAATCGAGCTAGTATAAAATTTGGAATCCCCTCCCCCTATAGCAGTGGACAGAAAATGTTACTCCAAAATTCAAAGGTACATTGGAATAGTAAATGAGCCTTTCCAAGTATTAAGAAATAGGAAAGTTTCATTTGAAACGGTGCTCAACTGTTATATCATCACTCCTCCCATATGGCAGTTTTTTTTTACAGATAAAGTGCAGATCTTGAGGCAACATATGTGGTTTTTACAGAAGAATACTGAGAATACCATGTAGTTTTAAGGAAAATGGAATAAAAATGACTACAATTATTCCTAAAATCAAATTTAAATTTTTTAGTATGCATAATGAGGAAAACCTTAAAGAATTTGACAAAGAGGACAGGGAGAAATAGAAAATAACTACAAATTTATGTAAATGTATGTCAGATTGGAGAAAGATAATAAAAAAGCAAGCATTGCTAAGATTGACAAAGAATAAGAAATTGTAGAAAGCCATTATTCCTCCCCTTACAATGTCCTGAAGTGACACAGCATATATAAAATTAAAAGCTCTCTATCTAATGGTGTTATTGTGCTTCCTGTATTCTATTTTGTGGTGATAAGAGGATATATACTTTTGATATAGTTCAAGAATTGTTAGTCTTTTTAAATTCCACTGAATCATAGCATAATTCTTAACAAGTAAAATCCAGATTTTTGGATGTCTTCAAATCTTCATCTGTCACTGAAATTGACAGTATTTTCAAGTTTTAAAAAAAAAACGTTGAGTACTTTGCATTCAGTATTCATCTCTCATCGTTCATTTGCGTTCTTTTCTTTCAGGCACCTGATGTTTTTCAGCCTCTACCTCTTCCTGTGTATGTTTGGTACTGATCTAAAATTGAATACTTATTACAGCAATGAACTTTCAATTTTGGCTGTAGTGGTGAAAGATGGCTAATTATCAAGGGGTCTTACTTTTGAAACTTGAATGATCTCTTCTACTTCTGGGTCTAATTTAGCCTTTTGTAACATTTTGTTAAATACTGACTAAGCATTTTAAATAAAAAAAAAATGTAAAACTATCAAACTGTATAAGCCTACTGTTTCATGAAGCTTTAAATAGCTTTTATGTGATTTAGCTACTAAATATAAGATTCTTATTGAATAACCTTTTTACAGTTCTGATCTGTGTATTGCATTCCTGTATATAGCTTGTGGGAATTTTAAAATCTGTCTATAATGTACACTATAGTTTACACTTCCAGCCAAGTGACTTCCTACATGTTTTGAATGTTTATTTACTTTGTATTTTCACTTGAAAATGTTTCAGGGTCCAGGATCTCTTTAGACCAAAATATGGTGATGCACCAAAAGACCACAAATTTTACAGATCATTGTATCCACAAATAATACAAGATATAGAGGTAAGTTCTGCAAGTTTCAGGCATCATAAATCTGAATAAATACAAAAAAAACCTTTTTGCTCAATTGGCGGCATGGAGTCTCCTAAAATGTTTTCATTACCAACAATCACTAAATATCTTGCTTGAAAGATAATCTATATTGTAAACCTTATTTTGTCCAATGTATTTTGTAATAGTAAGATTATACATGTATATTCATAAAGCTTATGAATATACTTTTATAATCTTATTCTATTGTTGAAACGTTTTTGTGCTGAATAGTAATCTGTTGGATATGTCTAAAAACTTAATGTTTATTCCAAAATGTTTTAAAAATATTATTTTCCAGTAGATAGTAAGGTAGCATTTAATGCTAACCAGAGATATTGACAATTTCTTAATTTGTGGGATCTAAACTATATCTTTTGCTCATAAAAATATAATTAGCACTTTTTTTTTTTTTTTTTTTTTTTTTTTATGGAGATGTAATAGGATTTAATAATGTACTGTGACATTGGAATGGAGTCATGACTTTTTTTTCTCTCCCACAAAAATGGTAAGCTCCCTTGTTCATCTGATTGCAACAGTGTGTGACATAACTGATGGTCTGGCAACTTGTTTACTGATAGTTGGAGTGTTCTCAATTCATAAGGCAACTACAGGTGTTGCCATTCAAACACCAATGAGGAATTGTAGGTTATTTTGTTTATATTTAACCCAAATATTTACTGTAAATGTCTATTGGTTATGCAAAGGATGTGACTTCTGCCAATTTATCTTAGAAAAAAAAAATCAATTACTAGTGAAAGATACTAAGAAAACTTGTGGAAATATTTGGAAATCTCTCCTAAAGAGATAATTAGAAAAATGTAACTTACAATCTTTGAATGACTGGATTTAAAAGTTTTTTCTTTTTTCTTATTATAGAAACTTGTAGTTTTGATGTAATTTAAAATGTAGTAGATGGGTGCTCATTGGCTCTTGTGAAAATTTACATTTTTTTTCTAGACAAATTTAATGTTTACACTTGGAACTTACTAAACAGTGAAAGAAGAGTTCAAAAAAAATATACATTCCTGTATATGGTTTTCTTAGTATGTTATATTTATAGGTAAGTGCTCAATATTGGGAATAGAGCAGATGGTATAAAAATTATGATCTAACATGAAGGATGACCACTGCTCAATGTTGACATCACACTCATACTACGAGGACAAATAAAATTTAAAAGACAATTTTTTTTTTTTTTTTTTTTTTTTTTTTTATCATTTTGTGCAAATAAATTTTCAGTTCGGACTTGGTAACAATGTTTGTGGTATATCACTTTATTTCCTGGTATGCTTGAATGTTTTTGTTTCTTCACTACATTTTAGTTCCCAGTGAAAACAAATTGTTAGTCATCACTTGTTAAATATTTGCTTTCCTGCATTTATCTTTGGCAGATTTTATTAAAACTCTTATCTACAGGTAGAATCGTGTGCTTCACTTGAAATGGCAATCTTACTAAAATGTTAGGATACTGCAGTAATATTTAGTTTTGATTGCTAATTGTTAATGAAATAACAAATCTATTGAGCCCTCACCCAGCATATCTGAAGGAAAAGGCCTTTTCCAATTCCTTTTGACTGCTACTCTGTTATGTCTTACTAGAAAACCCATATCCTCTCTCCATCTCTGGTTTCTTCCTACTGTGTTTTGCTATCAAGTAGCCAATGACAGTTCTTTTTTTGTTACTGTTAAAGAGAAATGGAAATGCTTAATCTTGGCTTGTTCCAATCCATGTAAATTGCTTTCTCTCTTTAGCATTGTACCTCTTGTTGATCTCTTGAGTTTTTCAAGTGACTTGTCCATGTATAGCATCTGTATATCAGAGCTGGTCTTGTACATTGGCATTTTAAGCATATTAGCAATGTGTTGTTTTTTTTTTTTTTTTTTTTTCCTCCTTTTTCTTTCTAAACCATTCTCCCACTTATCCTTTTATCAGCTGTCTTTAGTATCTATTGGGCTTCTTTCAGCAATTCTATTATCTTTTCTTTCAGTGTTACAATTAAACCTTTGTCTTTCTTTGCCTTAAGACCTACCTTGAAACTCCTTCCTATTTAAATGATTCAGCACTTGTTTTAATTCAGCCTTTTTTTTTTCTCCCTGTGTGTAAAATGTTGGATCGCGGATGATTTAAACATTCACTTTCATTACAACTGTCCCTTCAGTTTCTTTTCTGCAACATACTTCCAAGGTCTGTTGTAAAAGCGTAATTGTATTTCCTTGCTTCACTCCTTTTCCAATCTTTATTTTATTTGTCTAGTACAACTATTACACTATTATTTTCCATATTCTCAATAACATTTATATAATCTTTTCTTGGAGTGATTGCTTTAGTCACTGATAGTATATGGAGGCTCTAATCTGCATAGACCACAGGGTTGGTCTTGCTGCCATGTCGCCTCCCATATATCATTGATGTTACTCCACTCTCACTACCAAAGGACTGAACTTTGACCAAACATGATTCTACCATTCTTTCACAAGATAAACAGATGTATACAATTAGTGATTCAACAATTTTGTTGAAGCCTGTCGAGGAAATATTCATGTTGGGGATAATGACTGACAGGGGGGTTAAGGTGAACCATATCCAGCCATAAAGGCCTCCCAATAAAATTTATAGGCAACAGCAAAATGTTTAAGACAAGGACTCCTGGAAATAATTCGAACATGCTTAAATTGTTTACCAGATATTCTTATTGAATGTTCTTTAGCTTCTCACAGGCAGATTATTTTGAACTTGTGGAGGGAAAAGCAAAGGTACTTGACAACTTAAACCCGAATGTTTTCAATTAAAGATATGCTTTCGGACAATAAAAATCTTATGTATTAACTTTAATGGTAGTATTTCAATTTATGCAGGTGTCGAAATGAGAATTTATCTTGGTCAGAATACTTTATAAAGCTAACAAAGTTCTTTGTAAATTATTATTGCTGGTATGGCTTTGTATAGCCAGAGGTAAAAATGGTAACAAATTTAATGTTGGCAAGAACACTGAAGCTTGGCTACTTTGACCTTTTCAATCTCCTTCTTTCATCATGTATGGCTTATGCTTAAAATTGAAATAATTATTTTCAGTTCTGTTATTTCCTCAAACCATTACATTAAGTTCCACTTATGACATCTTGGGACACTTTGAAATTTCTTTATAAAGAAAACCATTCAACTAAAATATCTTTTTGTGCTTCTTTCATATTCTTGTGATATAAAAATATAAATCCTAGTATAAATGTTGTTGGGTCAAATGTTTGTATTTTAATTTTCAGGTAGATTGCGCTTCATCACAACCTCTCTTCTTGAAGGAAATGTTTTTTTTTTTTTGTTTGTTTTTTCTGTAAACCGTTATACAGACTTGGTCAGTTCTTTGACGTCACTTGCATTAGCTTTATAAAAGAAGCATAAGTAATGAAAAGATTTAAGTAGCAAGAATAATTTTGACATGTTTGCTGTTAGCATTGAGGATTGCTACAATGTAAGGTCTGAAACCTTGGCATGCCCAAATCAAATGATCTTTATCTATTTTGGACATTGTCAGAGTTATGGTGGATTTCAGATTTTATAAGTGTTATGGGGGCTGTTCACTTTTATTTTTTTTCTTGATTAAGGCATCCATATATAGTACTTCAATGGATTCATATATGAAGTGTAGGAGTCCATATATTTGGTGTGACATGATAGTGGAGATTGTAACATTCATGGGTTGTCTTGCCCTGATGAAATGGTGCTGTGTCTGCTGGTAGGTGTGTGGTTTTCCTTTGCTCATGCTCTCTATCCAACCCTCTCAACACTTCCTTATAGTCAACAGAATTGATCTTTAAGCTTTGTGAGGAGGCATTACCTCTCTCTTGTTGCTTACTGCTCTGAGAATCATTAAATACCAGAAAATTTGTGTGTATGACCATTGGCACATCCATAGTCTTGGCACAATCTGTTATTCCTTTGGCTGATCTTTTGGGCCCAATCGAAGATTTTTGAGAGAAAATGAATTCCAGGCTCTTGATGTTTCAACTGTGCATGATAGAACTGTTATTTTGTCTTTGTAGACCTGAATTGGCCTCTCTGCATCACACAACTCTTATCAAAGGTTCTCGTGCACAATCCGGATAGTATCTTAAAACCTTGATCTCTTTAGCCATGGCATTGACTTTCTGGGATTCTTATTGATAATTTTCTGCACCTTTTGTGAAAATGTTTGTTTTTTTTTATTTATTTTTTTTTTCTCCATTAATTGTATTAGAACCATTTATCAGGCATTTTGCATTTGACTCTTGCTGTAGAATCCATTGACAGTTTCCAGCCATTTGCAAACAAGCAACCATGAAACTTTCATGAAGCAAGCAATCAGTCTCTAAATCACTATGCTCTGCCTTTAAGGCAATAATTACTGCATACCTTTTTCAGTTTCAAACTTGATTGACATCATTTATCTGAAAAAGAAAAAAAGTTACAGCTATTAAATGCCATCAAAGAACTGAGTAACCCTGTGAATGGTTTTGTTCAAAAACTGATTATTTCTTTCCTAGTTACTTGATATTGCTTTTTTTTTTTTTTTTTTTTTTTTTCGTCCTCTAAATTTATATGGAACTCTTGAGATCTAGAATCTTTTACATGAACTTATTTATGAAATTATTTTTAATTTGCAGAGGATAGAGAACAATTGGAGGACAGGTCAGCACACATTACAGAGAATCCACTGTAGAAGTGAGACTAGCAAAGGAGTTTACTGCCTTCAATATGATGACGAGAAGATAGTTAGTGGCTTAAGAGATAACACAATTAAAGTAAGTAAAACCTAAAAATAAACTTGTGGCGTTTGATTCTACTTAGCAAAAAATATCTTTCTCTAACCACTGTTAAGATAATTTTAAAATCTGCTTCCATGCTAGATTATTGTGAGGATTGCAACTTCATGGAAGTGGTTACTTCCCTTTGCCAGGATTGGCAACTATTTGATAAGACTAGATTTTTAAAATTGAAAACTTGAAGCATTAATATGACTGAAATACTTAAACTTGCATGCATTTTCGTGTTAAATTTTTTTTAACCATCAACTGATAGCCTTAGATATAGTAAAACAACTGGAATGATTGTATTAGCAAGCTTTATCATACACTAGCAGGCTTCACCCACTTGCTATCACTTTGCAAAAGATATATTTGCTACTTGAAATCTTTGAAACAAAAATTTTAAATGCCAGTTTCATTCATAAATTGGCTTGTTATAGTTGTTTAAGTTTTACAAATAGATGCCAACATGTTAAAGGCCAAGTAAAATGCAAATTTCAAACACTTCTCTACACTATATAAGGCAATATTCCTAAATGGAACTACTTATATGAAAATCAAAACAATCCTTGAATAACAGAACATTAATGAAGGACAGTTAATTAATGAAATAAACTTTTTAAAATCAGTATGCAAATTAGTTAAACCTGAAGATTCATATTGCCTAGAAGTAGATAATATCTAATACAGATATAGTGAGCTTTTAAGTACTGGTTTAGTCTGAAGTTGGACGTCCGGCTGATCTGTTGATTGGTTGAACTCTCTGCCTTTGGCGGGGAGGAACCCAATCGAGTCTACGCAGAAGGGCGGGGTCTCTTTCAGGGAGGTAAACCGACCCTGAACCCGTTTATATGGTTCAAAAGGAATATTTTTGGCTGAGCCCACGGGCTCGGAGATCCCACATTAAACCAGCCTTGTGCCACATGATGCCTTCGTGGGGGGTGGTGACTAAATACTAGTGTATAAAGTAGAGCTGGGGCTTTTTAATCTCAGAATTTGTGGGAGACTTGAGCTCCAATTTCACATTTATTCATAGATTCCATAATATAGGTTTTACTTAATGTTATGTTTCTCTAACTCTTCAAATGTTGAATGTATAACTGATTCTATTTTCCCATCTTTACACTATATTAATTTTATCTTAAATTGTCCTTCTGTTCTGTCAACCATAAAATAAAAAAAAAATAATTGTATGGAAAATAAGGATCTACATACATCAAATAGTCTTTCAATTAAGTGGCAGCAGAAGAATTATTGTACTTTTAAAAGTTAAGCTTAAACATTAATTCAATACTTAAATGCAGTGATCAATTTTGAGTTCTTCTGTAGTTTATTGATGCCTATTGCATCTACTCCTCCCTAGCTATTGTGATGATGACCAAACCAAGAGTCTTCCACAGGAGCTAGCTTAAATGCTGCCCAATAGGGCTGTTTTTAAGCTAGTTTAAATGTGCACTGCAATTTTGAATACAAAAGGAAAGTTACTCCCCTTGGACCATGAAATCAATGATAATGGCTAGTATTAATGTATATTTTTAACCTCATCTGGCAACCTTGAATCTCTCAAGGAAAATTGTTCCTTCTGCCCAATTTTTCTAGGGCTTTTGAATGAATCATTGTAATTGGACCAGTGGGAGCGGAGGAGTTGCTTGGACACACACACACACACACACACACACACACACACACACACACACACACACACACACACACACACACACAACTTAAGAAAAAAAAAACAATTTTCAATGTTTAATTTTTTGTACTTATCAAAATGACTTCTTTTGACTTTGTTAAAATTGCTCTTGCATGAAGTTTGAAGCTTCAATTTATAGATTTCTTAATTACACGTATTCATATATTTGTCTCTGTATTTATTTATTTTTTTCCCTCTCTCTCTCTCTCTCTCTCTCTCTTTTACAGATTTGGGATAAAGGTTCATTAGAATGTGTGAAAGTATTAACAGGTCATACGGGCTCAGTATTGTGTCTTCAGTATGACGATAACATAATCATATCTGGGTCCAGTGATTCCACTGTGAGGTTAGCATTTTTTTTTTCTTTATTTTATTTTAGTCTATTAATGTATTAACCTTTTTCTTTTTCTTATTTTAGGAAGCAAATCAATTGTTTTGTTTATATGAAGCTACATTCTTTGCAGTTTGTATCACTGTGTGTCCCCAAATTACTTCAAACATAAATTTTTTTATTTTTTTTTTGAGATGGACTCCCCATTTTTATTAAACAGAATATTACCTCTATTGGATTGCACATTTGAGAACTGACAATGCATTCTTTTAACATTTCTTGACTCTCTTGTGTAAGAGATATATATATATATATATATATATATATATATATATATATATATATATCTCAAATGATGCTTCCTTTTGGGGTTACAGGTTCGATTCCTGTTTACAAAATCTCTTGAATATTCAGTCTGGTAAATGTAGTTAATATCATTTATAATAACTCTCTCTCCCAGAAACTGTAACTAAGGTCTGCTCAGCATATTGTCACATGGTCAAGTGGTTGGAATGTTTGCTTTTTTTTGACTGTGACACCCTGGTTCAAATCTCACCAGGATTGATTTGTCAGGAAGGAGACTTCATGATGTTATTGGTCTGGAAGTGGCAATCCCAGCATGTGGCACCTTTTTGGAAAGTGCTTTGAGAGAAATTGGGTAGACAGAACAATCTAATTATGAAATAGAATATACTAAAAGTAAAAATGGAAATCTCAATACTTCATTTTGATTCTCTCACAGACTCCTGCATTCCATTTCTATAAAGTTACCACTCTTCATTGCTTATATTTCTTCAAGAATGGTTTTGTAATATTGGAAATTGCTAGTGAATGAATATGGATTTACTGGCTTCTCCGATATTGCATTATTACAGCAGCCAGATATATGTATGTTGAAGCAAACCATTTTATCTACAGAACTTTAATTGGGTAATATTTTGTAATGAAGATAGAAAAGTGAATTAGGGTCTTGTGGATTTTGTACACTGTCAGGTGATTTTTAGCAATAAAAGTTGAGATAAAATTGAGGTTTGGTGTATAGGTGTTGCAGGAAGCTGGTACCAACTGACCAGGTGAATTACATTGTGCACTTCTTGACAGGCTGTATAAATTGTAGCAAAGGGCAGATAATGAAACTTTGCAATTTAGTGCACAGAAATTTGGGTCTAAGCACTTCATAAATTATTTTTGATCACTGTTTTATCTTTTATTACTGATTTATGTAGGCTCACTATTTAAGCTTGTCTATTGTATAGTTTTATTTCATTTTACTTATTTGTAATGTTTGTTTTTTATTTTATTTTTTTGTGATAATAGATGATGGGTAGAACCTTTCCTATTTGGTCCTAATGCTCTTAGAACTTTTTTTTTTTTTTTTTTTTTTTTATAATATTCTGGTTTATAAAGTTATTCTCCTTTCTGTATGTCTTTAATAAAGCTTGCATCATGTATTCAGTCTAAGGCTAAACCTTCTGCCAATAACAATTTCTTAATGTGTTACAGATTGCCGCATAGTGAGTCTGGCAGAATGGGATCTTATATGAAAAAGTGTAGTTGAATTCCTTTTAAAAAAAATGCACTTGACATAATGTGATATTTGTTGGCAAACTTAATGTGAATACAAGATTTCAGTAATGTTGACAGTGTTGTGTGTGACAAGTTATGTGCACAGATGTCACCTCAAAATGAAGAACCCTTGTTCATTGCTGGGGAATGTTTTGCAGCTCAAAACCATGATCCTGTTATCTTTTGTAGTTTCCACTGGCATTTGCAGTGAAATATAAAGTTTTACTACTAGAAATGAATTTTTTTTTTTCTCTCTAAAAGAAGAAATTCCTGTTTTATTCAACATTTTAGATAAGCTGAATTATCAAGGAAGAAAATATAAAAACAAGTCTGTTAATTCTAATCTAATTAGGAATTCTAAACCATGTTTTGAAATTTTTAGTTTTTAGAGTAAAGAGAAATAATCATTTAATGCTGCCTTGTGATGTGTGTATGTTTACATGTACACGGTAATATAGTGTGACAAGATAAGATTTAACTTTTTAAATCTGCTTTATATATATATATATATATATATATATATATATATATATATATAATTTTCTCATTTCAGAGTATGGGATGTGTTAACAGGTGAGATGCTAAACACACTTATCCATCATTGTGAAGCAGTTCTTCATCTCCGGTTTAATGATGGTATCATGGTCACTTGTTCAAAGGTGAGACTCTTGTTTGATATTTTAGTAAGCATGAATGTGACAATAAGAATAACAATGTAAATTGTGTAAATAGTTACAATACCGTATCTCAGAAATAGGCATGTCTATGCAATTTGAATTGCACATGCATAGTTCCTCTTAAGAGTGTAAAGTTCATACAAGGATACAGATTTGTACTAATCTATTACATTTTTCAACAAAATCTATGGTAGTGAATAAAATTCTGTTAAATTTAAAATCCTTTCAAAATGCTTTCTTTTGATAAATGTTTGTGTGAGAAAAAACATTGTTTACCTTTTGAATATTGAAAAATTTAACATTTCTAATTGACAGTCTTAAAAGAAATTGATAGATTGCTTAGTGTTACCATGTGTAAACATCCTGGATATGATGATAAACTACATCTGGCAGCAAGGCCTCTGATTGAGAGCTTTTGATGAGCATGGGACCATCTCTTAATTGCTGTTGTTCCCAGGTCCACCTTGATCTGTGCTGGTAGCATCCGGTTAGGGTTCCAAGTTATAGGCAAATAGTTGACTCTTGCCACCCCCCTGATGTCAAAGCACTATGAAAGTATAAAAATATCAGCAATGCATTTCCATGGTTAACAAAATTACCAGTAATACATTTGTTGTAAAAGAAATTATTAATGCTCTCAGGAAAATTAAATTTCTGCATTAAATGAGCTTAAGAAATTGATATGCTGCTAAACAAACTGTAAAATCTTCAATTTCTATCTCCCTCTATTCTCAATCTGAAAAATTATGGTTCAATTTCAAATAACTATTTTATGAGGGGCTGTGCTCTGCTTGTCCGTCGTTCACTGCACCTATAATGACTTCGAAGGTTGGTTGTGTCTGCATACACGCTACTTGCTATGTTTACAGGTTTGTCTCCTTAGCCATGATCGTATTCAACCAAAAAAAAAAAAAAAATGCTCTACAAGGCTCTCTGGTTGGGGAAATAGCAATGCAAATTCTCACTTGGCTGTCTGCTTTCCTTTGGCTGAACTGTTATCTCCTTAACTTCTGCTGGTTCATTCCTCATTGGCTGCTGGGCAGCTACTCACTTAATGGTCATCTACCTATTTGCCCAAGGTCTCTGTGACTGCTGATTCTTTACTGGCTGCTGGCCCTCTTCTTGATGTCTTGCATCTCTCTGCTTATATGGATAATAGCTGGGGTCCCACCACCCCATATCCATTCTGGAACATCATTGACAAAATTTTGTTTACTAATTCAAAGGTGGCTGGAAACAAATCCTAAAAAACTGACACTTAATTTGAAATTTAAGATGGACTCTAGACAAATTTCCTAAGAAACTCTGATAATTAAGTGGACTTAAAATGAATTTATCTACTTTTCTCCTAGGGATGTATGAGAAGTCATATTGTTACACAAGTATAAACTTGCAAGTGGATGAACTGATGTTAAAACTTCATATAGCATGCATTTTTTTTGTCATCTGGATCTGCAGCCAATGATTTCCTTTTAAGAACTATTTACATATTCCTAACACCTATGCAACATCTGATAAGCTCTCTGCAAATACCTATTTAATTAGGTTATGAACTGTTTTTTTTTTTTTTTTTTTTGTTTATTTTTTTAAATAAATTGGTATACTTTCTCACAGCATCCTGCAAACATACATTTTTTTTTTTTTTTTTCTTTCTTTCTTTTTCACTTAAGGATCGATCAATTGCAGTCTGGGACATGAACTCTCCTTCTGATATTAACTTACGAAGAGTTCTTGTTGGCCACCGGGCTGCTGTCAATGTTGTGGACTTTGATGAAAAATACATTGTTTCTGCCTCCGGTGATCGTACCATAAAGGTTAGTACATCTTGAACTGATCCCCACTGATGTAGGAAACTTTGTTTTTTTTTTTTTTTTTTTTTTTTCTCTCTCCCAAAATACTTTGTCCTATTATTCAAGTAAGCAGAAAATTACTCATTGGTCAGGCTTATTCCAATCTGAAATATGCTGAGAATTAAAATTTACAATTTGTGGGAAGCTGAAATGTTAGATGCTTTGGGGGCCAGATTATTTTTTTTTTTTTTTTTTTTTTTAATTTTATCAGATTTGTATATAAATATATAATCATTGGTCTTGCATAAAAGTTTGTCAAAATTAAAAGGTTAGGAATCCCTATTGAGCAATCTCTTAAATCATTTCTTTTATTTGGGCAAAAGAGCAAAACCTAAAATGTGGCAGTTAATGATTGCTACTTGTCAATATATATGAAATTGATTGAAATGCTCTTTTTATCAAATTAAAAAATTTTTTTTATAGGCTGTTTATAAACTTTTTGTGTTTATTCTTGGACTTAGTTGCCTCTCTTAGTTTTGTGAAAAGTTTCATGTTTTAGATTGGTACTTTCACCTAAAACACGGTACCGTTTTAAAATGAAATTTTTAAATGAAGTCTTAAAGCTTTTATTTTAGTTTTAATTTAAAGCTAATCAATTAAATATTTTCCAATAAGCAACATTTTAAATTTACTGAAAGCTTTCTTTTTTTTTTTTTTTTTTTTTTTTATAGGTAGTAGTAATATTTCATCACAATGTAATTCTCTTAAAATATCTTCTAAAAATACACTTCTGAAAGTTATGGGAATATTAGCTGATTTAAAGTCAAATTTTTCTGATTTGAAACGATATAATTTTTTTTTTTTTTTTTTTTTTTTTAGTACTCTGTAATCTTAAAAAATTTAACTATTCCCTGTAATCTGTGTCATCAGATTCAATAGGCATCACTTTTTTACTGTGTATGAACATCCATATTTACAAAAACTGGCACATTTATACACATACAAAAATTTTTTTAATTTTTTTTAAAATATTGGTGTTTGATTTGTACTACAATTTTCCATATGATCAGTAAATATAGTTTTCACTTAATATCTAAAAGGGTGAAATTAATACAGAATTTTAAGATTTTAAAAATTAATAAATTTATAATTAAAATTTAAAAAAAAATTAAAACAATTCTTGTAGAAATCCATAAAATCTTTTCTTGAAACAATAGGTTCCTTAATATCTGATTTATAAAAGCAATTAAAAGCTTTTCTAATTAATGTCAATTTTATTGCATTTTAAGATTCAGAGCAGATTTTTCATAAATGGTGTCTTTGACCAGAAGGTACCTAGTTTTGTGTACTTATTTCTATTCATCTAAATATGCTTAATGAAATTGAATTCAATAAATTTTTCATCTTTATAAATACTGGTATATAAAATTTAAAATAATTCTTGACTTAAACTTTGACGTTCTCTATAATGTAATAAATTTATACTTTTTATTGCTTTTCACAAGCATAACATTTGCAAACAGTTATTTGCTAATGAATTAAGCAATGATCAGCTGTTTTCAATTCTCTTCAGGTTTGGAGTACTTCTTCCTGTGAATTTGTTCGCACACTAAATGGGCACAAGCGAGGTATTGCCTGCTTGCAGTACAGGGATCGTCTTGTTGTCAGTGGCAGCTCGGATAACTCTATCAGGTTTGCCCACTCCCCCTTTCTTTTTCTGTTTTTTTTTTTTTTTTTTTTCTTATATGTACACATTTCATATTAACAAGTGCAAATATACTGTACCATATGTTGATACAAGCAAGAACATTGTTGCTTATAAAAGGAACATTTTACTGCATCCATTTTTATGTGCAGTATTGCTACTGCTGCTCTAGTTGCTTCATTGCCAGAATGTGGCACTGTTATATATATATATATATATATATATATATATATATTTTTTTTTTTTTTTTTTTTTTTTGCTGCAGTTACTTTCAAAATCTTGGGAAGCTGGTAGATTAGTTGGTAGGTGAATATTAAGGGACTTGCTGCCAAGCATAGCTTTAAAATCTTAAGTTGTCTGCTTTTTTTTTTTTTTTTTTTTTTTTTTTCAATTATATAGATATCTCTGATTTTAGAAGTTGTTAATTAGGTGTTTGTTCTTCATTTATATCTTGTGATTAGGTCTTAACATATGCTTAAAAGAATGCTGGATATTTGTCAAAGATTCTGCTATTATCACAGGACCTTCATCTGAACTGTTCAAATAAATATTCTACAGATGAATACTTTTACAGGATTTGTGTGTCAAGTCTGAGAAATACTATTTTACATTGACAAGTCAGTAATGTAAGTAGGCTAAATGCTATACTGCCTACAGGTAGACCAAACTATATAAAAGGTACTGATTTATTAAGAGTTAAGCAAAATTACTTGCTCATGCTTTAAGGCACGTGGATTCTTTCTCACTTCAATATTACTGGCATCAGGATCTATTTCTTGTCAGCAATCTTAAATTCTAAAAAAAAAATGCTGTTAGATATTTCATTTTCTGGACTTTATTGTTCTTTCATAAATTTATGAGTTGATGTTTTTAAACATCAGCTAAATCTATACAACAATCTCTGAGCTTTTCTAACTCCATGGAAAACTTCTGTCCTGGGTATGACGATAAACTGCGTCCAGCAGTAAGGCCTCTGATCAGGAGGTTTTGAGTGTGGAACTGCCTCTTAGTTGTTGTTCCTGGGTCCACCCTGAACCAGGGTGGTAGCACCTGTTAGGGTCCCAGCTATGGGTAAATAGTTCCCCACCCCTTGATCTGGAGTCAGAATGCTAGGAAAGTGTAAGAATGGGTTTTTTGTAATACCATCAACACAAGTTGCAGTATATAAAATGCGCATTCAAAAAACCGATTTCAAAAAGCTAAAATTTCCCTAAAATGGGGTCACCTGTTTGCTGTGGGTGGCGACCTGTGATGCCTGGGGATGGAGTCCTGGTGACTGAGTGACTCCTGGTCTGGTATAAAATGACCAAGAGTTTCCACAATGCATCACTTTGGTCCCTACCTGGGATAGACAAGCAGATCGAATAGCCCAATCCATTCCAATTGGCTAGTTACATTGTGGCAAGGGCTAGTTGGGATGATAATGGGTTCAACAGGACCATGAAACCTTATATCATATTATACTTGGGTAGATATGGTGGGTGAGTGCAGGTGCTCATATCCACTCTCATCACAACTATACTGTCTGTGTAGCCTTGGCGGATTAGGGTGAATGGGATTAGTCCCCCCCGATAGCGTCCCTTAAGAAGGAACTCTGAGGTGGGTGAGGAGCACACAGTGAATACAAAAATTTTAAATTATATGGCTATCTCTTATAAGCAAACCAAGAGACAATATGAGATTTCTGAAAGTGAAAATGAAATCGAAAAAAATCAATTTCCAACTTTCATTGTTGTAGAATCAGTAGAGGGTGATATATCAGGCGTCTCCTTTTGTGTTGCAAAGGGTTATTTCAGACATGATCAAACCAGTCTTAAAGAAAAATAATAATCTATTAACTCAAGTGATATCCAAAAGACAGAGAAATTGCTAAAAATCAAGCAAATTGACAACCAAGTCAAGGCCTACCCCCATCAATTTCTTAATTCATCAAAAGGTGTAATAAAATGCTCAGAACTGTCACTGTTCATCAAAAGAAATTGAAAATGATGACACCCTAAAAAAGCAAGGCGTAACAGATGTTAAAAGAATGCAAGTAAAAAAGAGATGACACCGTCATAAAGGCCAACACATACATTTTGACATTCGACAAACCGACTCTGCAAAAAGAAATAAAGATAGGTTACACAATAGCCAAGATAGCCATACATTCCTAATCCCCATAGATGTCATAAATGTCAAATTTGGTCCTCTTCAAAATGTTTGTACAAGAACATCAGTCTGTCGAAGATCTGGGGAACTGGAAACTGAGCATGATGAATCACCTTGTGAAAGGCCTCCTTTATGTCCAAACTGTAAAGAAAAACATTCAGCAGACTCCAAAGAGTGTAACAGTTAGGAAAAAGAAATAATTAGAAGAAAATACATGCAAAATATCTCATTCCAAGAAGCCAGGAAACTGGTTGAATCTAATTCACTTCAAGCATCATATGCAAATATAACTAAAATATCAAATTGACAAAAAGTCATCCAAGAAAACACTGCATGAAGCCAAGATCTTATAACTCTTATTAATGAATTAAAAAGTTTAGTAGAACTACTAAAATGTAGTATATCACTTGTAAATCAAATGCCCATAGACAAAAAATCCTATCCCATCAACCACAAACAAAAAACTGTACATATACAAAATAATTAAATCCGATAATTCCAATCCAAGAAATAGAAATCTCTAAATATTCTCAAGAGAATCAAAAGGTACATAAAAAAAACAAAAAACTCTTCTTTTAGTGAAGAATCAAGAAAAATGGCCATAGAGGAACAAAACTTTAGTCCATCACAAACAAGGGAACAGTCATCATCAATACAAAGATCATTAAAAGAACCTAATGGAAAAAACAAACCCTATACTGTCCACCACAAACAAAAATGAGTCTACATCTACGAAACTATTAAACCCAAAAAATCTAAACGAAAAAAAATCCAAGAAATAGAAACATTGAAACATTCTCAAGAGAATGAAAAGATACAAAAATAAAATAACGAAACGGTTATTGAAGAACCGATGAAAATGGACATAGAGGAACAAATCTCTAGCCCATCACAAACAAGGGAAAGATCATCTAGACAAAGTTCATTAAAAAGAACCGAATGGTAAAACTAAGGGAGCAAAATCAAAGAAAGACAAAAGTTCAAAGAACAAAACATAACTAGAAACAAAATGTTAATAGTCTGAAGTATATAGAAATGGACACTTTGTGCATATTAAAAAAAAAAAAAAAAAATGTAAAAATTCGTAATACATAATCAAGATGCAAAACCTTATTCAATGGAATTGTAACTAGGGTCAAAACACTAAAAAAAAAAAAGTGTAAAAATAGGTTTTAATACCAGAAATACTTTGTAAAAAAAAAAAAAAAAAAATACCAACAATACATTTTTGAAAACCAAATGTTGGCATCAATGCATTTTTGAAAAGCAAATATTACCAGATATACATTATTTATTTTATTTATTTATTTATTTATTTTTTTAAATTACAGCTATACATATTTTAAAGAAAATTATTACCAGAAATAGAATTTTTGAAGGAAAAATTATTACCAAAAATAGATTTAAAAAAGGAAAAAAAATATTACCAACAATAAAAAAATTGTCAGCATTTAATAACCCATTGAGGTTGATATGCAGTCAAACCAAAACGAACCAAACCAAATCCATGGAAAACTTATTTTAATCAGAAAAATATTTTAAATCCCTGGATTGTAATTGTAGCTTGTAATACTGAATCCTATTGAATGTGGTTAATTCTTTTTGCTGTGCAAATGCCTAAGCAATAACATTTTGATTGCTTTGTTTGTAAGCCAATTATAATAGAAAATATGCAATCTTAGAAACTTCTATAATGCTCATTATTAACTCTTATAACTGCCAGTGGGTTATTTGAATGTTGCATTTCTTCATTTATCAAACTATAGATTTTCTAAGCGTAGCTTAGATGTGGCACAAGGCCGAAGGTATGGGGCACCCAATGAGGATCGAACTCACTACTCAGCCGTAATTGTTCTAGCGAGACAAGCTTGCTAACTATTACGCCACGCCGAGGTACCCCTTCATTTATCAAAACTATGGGCTTTGAAAAAATTGTTTTTTTTTTTTTTTTTTTTTTTTCCTCTTCGCAGTTAAAATGGTAACTGTAATCTAAATGTCTTATTTTGTGCTCACAAAGCCTGTCTCCTTTAGCTTTGGATACCTCTCTTTACAAAAACACCTGTAATAATCTCTTGTAATTCATTTTTTTTAACTATAAAACTTTAAATTTGTCTACCAAGTTGACTAGTTTAATCCATTTGCATTTTAGGTTGTGGGATATTGAATGTGGAGCCTGCCTAAGGGTGCTTGAAGGTCATGAAGAACTTGTCAGGTGTATACGATTCGATAACAAACGTATCGTTAGTGGTGCCTATGATGGGTAAGTGTTACCAAATATGCATGTTTTAACAGATATTTTAAAACTTTATTTTTTAACTATACATGATGTAAATTTATGAATTGGTAAATAGCAATATTTACAAAATGCTGAAACTTTTCTGCTAAGTGTCTATTCATAACACCAGTTCAATATACAAAAAACAGCAGTGATTAATGTTAGTATTAATGTATTATTTATTGCTTAATTTGAATATTTCATTACTTAAAACATTATTACAAGTTTAAAATTAGGTAAAGATGAATGTTTTATATATATCTCATCCTGAAATGGTGAAAACCTGTCTTTTTAAACTGATTTATTAATAATTTCAGGAAAATAAAAGTGTGGGACCTTGCAGCAGCATTGGACCCACGAGCTCCTGCTGGCACTTTGTGTCTTAGAACTCTTGTGGTAAGTAAGGTCATTCTTGGTTGACCTTTCTGTCAATTGTCAAAATTTCTACCTTCACAGATAAGATCATAATCACCGTATGCATAATTGAAAAAAGCTTTGTGTGCAGGTGTCATGTTTATGCTTGTGATAAGTGTATAAAGACATTTACCAAGCTTGACTAGCATGTTTCTCAACAAGTAAATTTTTGGGCACCATCGCAAGAGACACTTACAATCAACAAACTTAAGGGTGTGGAAAAGCATCTTGTCCAAAGACAATTGCGGGTGAAACATCTAGTGCTTTTTCGATAAATATTTGTAAAAGTAAATAACCTGTTTATAAGTTGCTGAAATGATAAACAGGTTTTTTCCCCTCCCCAAATCTGGGAAGACTATTGTAATAGTGCTTACACTACATTTACATTACTACAGTCAAAATCCTTGAAAATGGTTAATAGATGAACTGAATGAATAATCATTAAACTTGCTCTCTTAAAAAATTTTTAACCCAAGAAAAAATACTTGTTGGTCACTTTTAGTGGGGGTGTATATAATCTCTAGCAGATAGATGAATGATTGATATGCTAGCTGAATATAAAGATTAAGATTTTTTTATTTTAATTTTTTTAAAATATTCATGTGGAATTGATGGATTTGTCCAAATCCTTTTTATAGAAAATAGGATGAAGTGGAAAATAATTTTGTTCAGTTTTTGAATATGAAGCTAAATGTGGGTGAAAAGTTTAAATATGTGGTTAATTCAGTAACCAGAAACTTTTACCTGTGTAATCTCTCAACCAATATGGCCTGATGCAAAATATGCAGAAAGTATAAAACCTGTATGAATATTTTATGTGGCAAGTTCTTTGTGTGAATGACCGTCTAATATAATCTTGAGTTTGCATTTCTTTTTTCAAAGCTGCTGCATACTGACAATTTTTTTTTTTTTTTTTTTTCTGCACTACATTTGTGCTTTCCTCATATTTACACCATCTTTTATACTATTTATATTTTCTCTGCTCTGGTTACTTCCAGTTTATATCCCAAAATAAAAACCTGGATGAGTAACAGATTGGAAAGAATAAGATAAAAGCAAAAAATGGGGGGGGAAAAGAGCAGACTTGAATTAATGGCTAATCATTTTTTGCTGAAACTTGCATTTTCAACATGTCACTTAATTATAAAACCAATATCTTGCTTTCTCCTGTTCTCTTAACCAAATCTGTCCACATTTTAACTTTTTTTTTTTTTTTTTTTTTTCTGCTCTCGTTTTGCAGGAGCATTCTGGTCGTGTGTTTCGATTACAGTTCGACGAGTTCCAGATTGTTAGCAGTAGCCATGATGACACTATACTAATATGGGACTTCTTGAATGTTCCTATCCCTGAAGGTTCGACTCGCTCCCCCTCCAGGACATATACATATGTTCAGTGATGACCAATATCCACCAGTTGCTGCTACTGCTGCCGGCTGCCACCCCCCATACCCAAACTGACACACCCCTCCCAAACTATGAGCGCCCCCTCCCATCAATGGAGAAAGAATTAAAAACAAAAAAATTTCTGATGCTGACACGCTTGTTGAATGCATGGAACAACTACATTATTTTCCTTGTCACAGGAAGTTAAAAAAAAAAAAACTCTTGTGGGCTGCACATGTCATGCATTCTGTTTTATACATAAAAAAAAAAAAAAAAAAAAAGAAAATGGACAATACAAAATAACAAGACAACTTACATGGCAAAAGTTATTGAAAACTGGTAAAAGAAAAAAATTTGTGATGTGACCTGATGCTAGAATAAGGAAAAAAAAAATTCTAAGGACAAATTATGGGAAGGAAAGAGTGAGAGGGCAGGCACTGAACATCTTAAAAATGCTCTCCCTTCCTCACTTCCTTTTTTTTCTTTTTTTTTTCTTATATATTCAATCTTTTTCCTTCTCAGCTAAGCATCTTCATGTAATATTTTTTTCTTTCTAATGTTGATCAGGTCCTCTCAGACTGGTAAGCTGCCAACCCTAAAATTTTACCTACTTTTGTCTCTGGCTGTCGCTCATTTGCCATGAATTATTTTTATTTAAATTTTATTTTGTTTTCTCCTTTAACTGGGAAAAAAAAAATCTCTTGCCCATGAGCAATAGTTGTGTGCCTGTGTCTGTCTCTGTATAATGGGATGCTTCAATGTTCTGTCTTCAGTCCACTAGCAATACTACTGCCAACAAATATATATATATATATATATATATATATATATATATATATATATAAAATGACATCTGTTTCTGTATAGTTGCCAATATTGATAGGGATACTGCAATTATATCCCTCTTAAGATAGGGGTGGGTAAAATGGTATTCTGAACTCTGCCTTTGTAATTTTGTACAAGTGACTTTATTTATAAGCTTGTAACTCACAATGCCAGACTGCTGACTGGAATATCTAGAACTTGTGAAAATTGTGGACTAAAGTCAAAGGCAAGATGGGGAGTAAGGAAACCTAAAGCAAAAAGCCCATAGATTTTTTTTTAATAGGAAATTGAAAAACTGTCAAACTAACCAGGAGCTATTTTGAACAGTGTATGTATATGGTGCAAAAAAAAAAAAGAAAGAAAAAAAAAAAACAAACAAAAAAAAACTAAATCTTTTTCTAGTATCTTGTTTTTGTCATGTCTTTGTAGAAGCTTTTGAAGAACTGTGAAGTCGGCTTGGGTTTAAATCTGGTCGTTGTTATTGTTTCTGAAGTTGCTGGATATTTTTTTTTTTTTCTCCATATGAATGCGGTTTGCTTTTGTGTGCACACAAAGAATGAAAGGAAAATGGTTTAGTTTTCACTCCTAATGCATCAAAACCATTGACACTTTATCTTATTCCGTTTCTGTGCCTACTTCAAACAGAAAAATCTCTTCAATTTTTCACTTAAAAAAAAAAAAAAATTCCTTGTATGAAATCTCTGCTCATCCCCCTTAACTTCTTCACATTTGTACTTTCTCTTTCTCCTTTTGGGCTGGTACCCTTGGAAGCTGACAAGTGTTAATGGATAAACTGCAGGAACAGTGGCTGCTTTAAAAAAAAAAAAATTTTAATTGCAGTAAGGAACTTTTTTTTTTTTTTTTTTTTTTTTTTTTAGTCTGAATCCCTGCCCATTTATTGCAGTTAAATGTATAAAAGTGTTCTGAATATTTTAATTGTTGCCCACTTTTCAAGGAGGGGAAACGTTTTATTGTATATAGACATAATTAAAAAAATAAAACAAAAATAAAAAAATCATTCCGGCCAGAAACAGATGATTTTTTTTTTTTTTTTCCTATTATCAATCAACCTTTTACTGCTGTGTCAAGCTTAACAAATGGTACTGCCTGTTTTGCTCCTGTGACAATGAACACTTAAACTGTTCAAAATTAACCACCCCTCTCCAAACTCCTTCCAGCACTCTTCTCCTTGGCATTTAATGTCACAAGTTTTTATCTATAGAAACTGCAATTTTATTTCTTTTAGTTTTGCTGGTCTGTAATTTTATGTTCACACCTGACCAATTGACAATTCAATGCGACATTAGTTGTATTTTTTTATTTAAGTACATTGTTTTAAATTCTGTTTAATTATTTTAGTAAACATGTGCTGAAGTTTTTCTATCTAAATATAGAAAATCTCCAATCTTTTTCAAAACTTGTTTTTACTTGGTTCTTCCTTGTTTGTCTACTTTATAGAAATATTTATTTTAATTATGCTTGTTATTAAATGTCTTTACAGTTTGGGGGGGAGGGGAGGGGGGTCTTATTTTTGTGCCCCTCCACTGAATTAATTTTGATATCTAATTTATTTCATTAGTTTTGTTGACTTGTCTGTTTTTGTTTTGTTACATTTAAAACTTTTTAATCCTAAGTCTATTTGTATCCATCTTGTTTGAAATCATTGATATATTCTCACAATATTTGTTTGGAGTCCTCTTTGCAACTTATATATATATATAAAAGTTGCTCTTTCTATTGCTTTTTGTGAAACTTCTATAAGCTAAGCTCTACAGACTTCTGTAAATAGTAAATTTTATAGTGAGGATAGATTAAGGAAATTTCACTTAAATTTTTTTATTTGGTGTACAGATCTTTTCTTTTATCCAGATGGCACATAACTGTATTTTACAGGAATATTGTGAATGGCAATTTTTACTGCTCTCTGATTAATTCTGTATAATTTTCTTTCTTTTTATTGAAGGAGTTAAGTACTGGTGTTGACTTTCCTGTTGCTGATGTCATGTCAATGTTCAGTAATACGTGTATATTTTGAATGAAAACCATATGAAAGTTGACTATGTTCTGGACTTGTTAATGTGGTAAACTAAAATTTAATATTTTAAATTGGTCTATACAGAATTTCTCACTTTTCGTTTTTAACCAGTGGAAAAAAAAAAAAAAAATAAAAAGCAAAATTTGACTTTTTTTTTTTTTTCTGGTTTTCTAACCAGAAATCATTGCATACAAGAGGAAGAACCTCAAAGGAAAACTACTATGATGGTAGACTTGAGTGAACAGTATCTTTTTTTTTTTTTTTTTTTTTTCTTTAATTCTTTCTGTTACTGCTTTTTTTTTTTTTTTTTTTTTTTGTAGAAATTTTAAATTTCTAATGGCACTCTCTTTATAACTGTCAGGAAGAGGTGTTTTTATATAATTGAGGTATTGTAGATTTTACAAGTACTACATAATTCTTTTAACCTGTCATTCTATTCAGGCATTTCAAAATAGTCACTTGAATAGTATGACTTTTTCTTTTCCAAATTACCTCTGAAACTTATGTAATTAATTTTCCTTCTTGGAGAATGTGTATTGCAAGTAGGTGTTTTTGGTAATACAACTTATGCAACTTGGTAATTCCAATTCTTTGTACATTGACCGTTTGTAGATATTTTACTTCTGTTGGTCACTTTTCTAGCTTTCCCAAGGTTTTTTTTTTTTTTTTTTTCCTTTCCTCTCTTTCTTTCTCTCTCTCTCTCTCTTTGAAATCCAAAACATGAGGTAATTGTGACTTGAAGTTACAAATGACTGTGATCTCATTAAACTCTTCTCCCACTCCGGTTTCCCTCCCCTTGCCCACCTTAGCGCTTACTTACTTCCACCACAACACCAAGTGTTGGATTGGAAACGCTTTTCTGATACATATGTAAAGGGAGGTAACTTGTTGGAATAGTAAAAATTCGCTTTTAAGTTGAATGATAAATTAGTTCCTAATAATTTGTAATGACTTGTTCATTTGTATTATTGAATTTTCCTATTAATTCTATATGTCTATTTAGATCTTACCATCTTATACTTTGAGGCTATTGATTCCACTTTACCCACCTCCAAAAATGCTTTGTAATATGGCAGGCAACTTTTCTTTTAACTATTACAGAAAACTGTTGATCCCCCCCCCAAAAAAAAGATTAGTTTAAAATGTCACTACTCCTTCCTCTCTATTTAAATGCCTTTTCCAATGCCAAATTCTTATTTCTTGTAGGATACTAATACTATTGCTGGAAGGTTGCAGGGAAGGGAACAGTCTGTTTTTAGTATGTATGCTTGCTGTATGATTTGTATGTTTGATAACTTTGGTAAATATTTTCGAGGCAATGTTGTGATATCCACAGTATTTTTCTCTTTATTTTATTGGTAACTACATGATTGGGTGTATGTATGTGTTTATCATGGTTTTAAACAATCTTGTTACTATCCTGGGCTTTTTTTTTCTTCCCTCTCCTCCTTCTCTTTGTAAATAAACTTTTTGTATTCTCCTCCTGTCTTATCACATTTTTTTTTTTTTTTTTTTTTTTGTAATGAACCAGTAATCCCTCTGGAAATTAAAACTCTGGCCAAAACTTTGATGGGAGCTTTAAGAAACTTTTTTTTTTCTTTGTTAGCAGATGAAGGGCCTATAGGACACAAACTACTCCCATCCTGTAAGCTGAGTATACATCTCGCTGTAAATTTGTTTCGGAGTTTTTAACCTTTTCTTTAACACCTTTCTTTGTAACCTTATTTTCATAAATCAGTTGTTAAATGGGCAGTTTGTTGGGTGAAATAGTTATTGATAAAATAAAGAAAAATGACTTGGAAAACTTACGTTAATATGGCTACCGTGCTACTCCAGAGAAATGGAGATTATGGCAGTAGTGAAGCTAGCTATGACTGGGACCTGCTCACTCTTCATAAAAGTTCTCTACATGGAATCCTTTTTTTTTTTTTTTTTTTTTTTTTCCTCTCTCTTTCTTAACTATAAAGAATTGGAGTTATTACTTTTTATATTTTCCTCCCCCTACCCTCTTTCTTCTAACTTTCTAAACCTATTCTAAAATCTCTCTTCATTAAAAAAGAAACCTTATGGTATATTTATTATTTTCTATTGATCACATTCAAACTTAAAAGGAAAAAAGAAACAAACACGAATGCTCAGTCCTTTGGGGAGGAAAAGAAAATTGAAATTTGAAGGAGGAAAAAAAATTTATTTTCCCATTTACAAAAAGGATAAAAGGAAGGTGTTTATTTGAATTTAAGCATTTTCCATTACCTTTTCTTTTTTTTTTTTCTTTTTTTTTTCTTTTTTTTTTCTTTTCTTTTTTCTTAAATAATCACCCATAATTTCTTTATTCTGGTGATTGTTTCCATAAACAAAGTTTTGATAAATAAAATCAGTATGATGAATTTTTGCTTTGTATTTAGTTTCTATTCACAATGAAAAAATCTTAACTGATGCAGGTAAGTCTGTTAATGTCAGGAAGATTCACTTGGTCAAAAAAAAAAAAAAATCCTGCAATGATTATTTAATTTATTTTTTCCTTTCATCATTTTCATATAAAGTACACATTAAAGTATTGAAACTAACTCATTGCCAAATCTTGTATACATATATAATCTTTGTTCTACTAGTCCTAACTTTCATGGTTAAACCCTGCCACACTACAGGCATTGTAGTCAACTACTGCTCTGTGGAGCCAACTCTTAAGAGGATGTTTTCCTGATCACTACAATTTTAACCAGTTGAAGTTTTCAGTTAATTTTTATCTCCCCCCCCCCACATATCCCAATAAACTGTACCCCTTACTCTGTAGCCTTCTACCTTTTTAGTGGCTCTTGGACCTTGTACATGGTGAACTTAAATGCATTAAAAAATAGGTTAGCGGTCTTGCCTTTAAACCTAATACACACTCTTCTTCAATAAACTACCCTCACCAAAAGCTATAAACAAAAACTGGGAAGGACTGGTTTCCACAATCCTTTAGTGTGTGTGTATACATACACACACACACACATCTCTTCTAGATAACAAATCTAAATGTACTTTCCTCATAGCAGGAGATATTTTCTTGTCAAAGCTCCCTTGAATCATTTCTTAGCCATCTTAATGTAATAAATTAAGGTAAATAGTCAGGGAAGGCTTTCAGATACATTGGTGGTATCACTTCCTCACAAAAGTAACTATAAACTTTATCTAGACATTTCCATGTTGAAAATAATTCAAGCCATCTACATAATGGCTAAAATAAAGAATATTCGTACCTTTATTTTTTTTATTTTTTTTTTTTTTTTTCCTCATGCAAAAGTCCAAAAAAAAAAAAAAATTTTGCAACTTGGTTTTTTATCATTACCCGTCCAACGAATCTTGGTTGTCTCCCTTTAACACTTAAAACTTTAAAGTTTTGTTTGGTTATGTAAGGATGTGAAATTTTTAAGACCGTGTAATAAAACCATTATTTACACGGAAAGTAGAATCGGCAAACATAGTTCATATTCCCACTGAGTCTTGTTTTCTCGGTGATAGGAATGACCTTGAAAG
>CAHIKZ030002978.1:0-185000 GCA_903632075.3 Acanthosepion pharaonis
GCCACAGAATCACAAAAAAAGACCTGTACACATAATAGAAAAACCACGTCACTTGAAAAATACCAACAGCAGCAACAACTAAAATGGATAGCACATGTTACTCGAAGAGAAAATAATGACATAATCAAGATGTTAACACTTCAAAATAGAAGTGTGTGGATCAATACTTTCTCCAACTTTATTAAATCGACTGACACGAAGTAGAAACATGCTGCCTTGATATCTACAATTAAAGATCACGACCTTACACAGAAAGGACTAGAAGAATCTTTATTGCTTACACTTCAAAACATTCTATTATCTTTCATTAAATAAATTACTTTTTAGAATTAAAAAATATTTTATTTTAAAATTATTATTGTGTCATGGTTTTGTGTTTGCATGATTTTCAACGGAGGCAATAAAAAAGCAAAAACCAATTTTAAGCGAAATAAAAGATTTTTTAAAACATTTAAAGAAAAACGCACGTTATGGCCAGTATGTGGCTCAAAGCAACAAGTAATTGTTTAGTTGTATCTATCAGGTCATCCATAAGTTCTGTCCGAATTTTGAATAAAGAAAACAAGTGACCAAATGTTACATTTAATTACAGATTCAATCAACAATGTATTTTCCCTGATTATCTATGACTTCCTGCCATCTATTAACAAGCTTACTAATACCATTACTGTAAAATTCTTTTGGCTTTGATTCGAAGAACTCACAAATGTCAGTTTAACCTCTTCCTGTGTTACAAAAAAGCTGTTTCTTCCAAATGATTCTGTAAGCTACGAAACAAATGTTAGTCTGAAGGAGCAAGATCGGGAGAATAAGGTGGATGAGGAATTTTCTCCCAACCAAGTTCTTCGATCTTTGTGACGTGATTCTTGCCTTGTGGGGACGCGCATTGTCCTGATGAAACATCACCCTTTTCGATTCACTAGAGCAGGTCTTTTTCCTCAAAGCTTGGTTTAAACGCTCTAATTGCTGACAGTATATTTGAGCATTAATTGTTGCATTAGGTAGTAAGAATTCAAAGTGGATTATTCCTTGGCGATCCCACCAGATTGAAAGAAGAACATTTTGCCCATGAAGTTCCCTTCTCGGCTGTGGCTGGGGTCCTTCCGCTTTACCATGCCACTGTCTACGACGCTTAACATTTCAATAAAAGATCCATTTTTCGTTGCCACTCACAAGTCTATCCAAAAAAGGTGAAACAAGTTGGCGAGAATGGAGAGAAGAGCAGATGTCTACTCGTGATTTGGGGTTGTTTTCAGACAATTCATGAGGCACCCATTTTCCTAATTTAGGAACTTTTCAAAGTTGTTGAATATGACGATGAACGATGGTTTGAACTGAGAAGCACTGCCAATTCCTCAACTGATAAAGCAGGATTTTCTTCAAGGGCTGCTTCAAGAAGCTTTTCATCAAACTCAACTGGACGTCCAGTTCGATCTTCATCTTCAATGGTGAAATCTCCACCTCTGAATTTTGCAAACCATCTTCTGTAAAAGTTCTTTCATTCACACATTCCTCTCCATAAACTGAGTGAATGTTTCTAGCCGCTTCGGCTGCTGAGTTTCCTTTCTTGAACTCATAAAACATTATGTGCCTCAAAATGATTCTTGGGTACTTCCATGTTAGCAGGGTTTTAATCAAACAAAATTTAATTTTTTTTCTCTTTAAATTTCGTTCAGTTTTAACAAAAACATAAAATAATGTTCAGAACTTCCATTAGACATTATAAAATACTCTTTAAATTTCGTTCATTTTAACAAAAAGTTAAAATTTGGACAGAACTTATGGGATGACCTGATCGAATGGATTATGTTGTCCCTGTAGTGTGGGGATAAGCGCGCTGGACTTCTAATATAGATATAAATGGTTCGAATCCCATAAAAAGGGATGATTTAATTTTTTTTCCTCGCAAAGCCCGGCTTTGTTTAACTCCATTCACTGCGGAACATTTGTGCGTGGAAACTTCGAACGTTTTTACTGCTCTTAACTGATCTTACTCGTCAAAATTACTGACGTCATCAACTTGAATATAAAATGTTAATCTATTTTTTCCCAACTGTTTTTTTGCAAAGCTTTCTTTTAAATTAAAAAAATAAATTAATAAAATAAATATTTTCTTTTAAATTAGAAATAAAATAAATAATATTTAATGCGCAAATTAATAAAAACTTTGAAAAGAGTTGGACAATAAATAATTTTAAGGGTGAAATTTAGCAAACATTGTTAGATTAGGGGTTAGTTTAGGCCAAGCGTTAGGGTTAGGTTAGCTATCATGCTCTTTTCAAAGTCGTGCAAAGTTTGCGCATTAATATTATTTGTTTTATTTTAAATTAAAATTATTTTGTTATTTAATTTTATTTAAATTTAAACAGAAATCTTTATTTCATACTTGTCATTTGCTATATATGATAGTGCGTAATAATGTATATATAGTAAGATCAGTTGTATGGATAGTAAATAGGATTTTAATTACGCCTCCGCTATAAGAAAGTATTGGCATTGAATGTAGTTAAACAAGGTGTTTGATAATGGCGAGCGAATGAAATAGATTGAGTCCTAATTTTTATTGTAGAATGATTCAAAACGGTGAGAATTTAAGTGAAAAATTTGGGCATTATTTAAGAGTTCAGCATATTGTTTTACACGGAAACGTTAATTTGGGGAAAGTTATAATACATTTACTTTGCGGGGCTTAAAAAACAAATTAACCAATTTATTCAAATTTGACAATAAAACTGATTTCTGAAATCAAATCAATCGTCATCTTCTGACAAAAAAAGTGTGACACGGTGCAAGTTTCGGGTAATTCAGATGGTGCATATATAGTATCTAACGAATAAATTGAATTTAACTGCTCATCTGTGCCTGTAGCGCAGGGGATAGCGCGCTGGAATTCTAATCCAGTTGCTGTGTGTTCGAGTCCCACCAAGATTGGATTTTCTTCCTCCTTATTAGGATCACCTTACATACATCAAGATAAAATACCTCTGGAAGCGTAAAAACTAATCGTTATGTTGTATCTGACTAATATTCTATTGCTTTCTTACAATGAGGTAGCAAAACTTACATATATGAAAGTAAAATTCATCCGTCCCTGTAGCGCAGTGGATATCCCGCTGGACTTCTAAATCCCGCAAGGAATGATGGGATTTTCATCCTAGATATTAGGATGTCGCTGTAAACGGCCAACCACGAATCAAGACAAAATGTAGTCTGGTTTAACATGATAGACATTTATAAATATTTCTCATTCATGACCCCATTTTTCATAACGATTTGGACTAAAAACTAATCAAGGTAAAATTCATCAGTCCCTGTAGCGCATCTGAGCTAACCGGAGAGACGCGAACCAAACCAAAATGTAGTCTCGTCTGACATGATGGTCCTTTCTAAACGTTTCTTATACATGTCCCCATTTTTCATAATGATCTCCTGTGACAACTAATCATTTTGTTATATCTCACTCATATTCTGTTGCTTGACAGTGACAGTAAAATAGATAAATTATATGGAGACGGTGAACTGTCCTTGTAGCGCTGGGGATACTATAAAATGGTTTTTAATAATCCAGATGATGATTGGGTCTGAATCGTTTAATAAAATTCTTTTTTTGAGTTTACCTAGTTCAAATTAAAACGGTCTCATACATGATAGTCTTTCTGAACGTTTCTTAATAGTTAATTTTTTTGAACCAGTGACAAAAATCAATTTTACATCTATACATGATGGTCCTTTCTATTTTTTATTTATACAAGGTGAATTAATTTAAATTGGGGATAGCGCGCTTAATTTCTAATCCAGAGGACGGGGTTCGAATCCCTCTAGGATGATTGCATTTTAAACCTCGTTTTAGGACGGCACTCTTATCATCTGAGCTAACCGGACAGACGCGAACCAAAGAAAAATGTAGTCTCGTCTGACATGATAGTGCTTTCTAAACGTTTTCATACATGTCCCCATTTTCATAATGATCTCCAGTGACAATCATCAATCATTTTGTTATATCTCACTAATATTCTGTTGCTTTCTGACACTTGAGGTAGCTAAAACCACCATATATTTATGATAAAAAGCCGAAAACGGTTTTGTCCCTGATGACGTGAATTAAATTTTTTGTTTTTCTAATCGGAGTCAATGTTCGATAATACCGAAAAGGATGATTTATTTTATAACAATTTTGTTATTTTGATTATAAAGAATCTGAGCTAATCCGATCAGACGGGAACCAAAGAAAATGTAATTTCATTTTAGCTCATAGATATTGAATTTAAACGTTTATCAAATAAATGTTTTTATCACTATAATTGGAGATTTTTCCAGTGACAATGTCTAATCATTTGTTATAGCAAAAAATATTCTGATCATTTGGATTTTTTGAAATAAATTTCATATATCATTTATAAATTTTAAAACACATTTGGTTTACTTCAAGTTTGTTTGGCAGGAAATAGAGCAATAAAAAAATACGGATTGGGTTTAAAGAATTCACCATTGATGTTTAATTTGATTCCAAAAGTTTGGACGAGGAATCGGGAAACATATTGAGTTAACCGAACAGAATAAACAAAAAAAATGTCGTCTGGTCTCCATCATGATGGATTTCTAAACGTTTCTTATACATGTCCCCATTTTTCTAATGATGTGCAAAACACAGCTAATCATTTTGTTATATAAATTAATATTCTTCAATACTTTGATGGGGTATTTAAATTTAGAAAAAAAGAAATAAAAAGCCGTGGAGACGGTGAACTTTCCCTTCCACTCTGGGGATAGCGCGCAACGGACTTATAAAACATCAGGCCACGCTTTTGGGTTCGAATAAGACCAGTTGGGATGATTATATTTTCTTCCATTTTATTAGGACGTGTCTTGTATAAACAGCTTGAGTTATGTAAAATAGACGCGAACAAAAGAAACGACAGTCTGAGAAAAAATTTTGATAGTGCTTTTAAACGATTTCTCATACATGTCCCCATTTTCATCAAATGAAATGAGTTCAAAATAATCATTTTGTTATATGTCAGATAATAATGATTTTTCTTTCTGATTTAGGAATTAAACACAAATGGTGGTTTGAAAAACTGAATTTAAATTGAATTGTATGATGTAGTTTTTGAATCCATTTGTTGTCTTGAGGTTTGGGTTGATTTGGAGATGCGTGGGTTCTCAGTGGTAACACCAGTGATGATTTCATTTTTTTTCCTTCCATTTTGTCCAATCGGGCCTAATCTGAGCTAACGAGAACAGTTTTTCAGGGAAAAAAATATTTTAAATTTGAATGATGTTTTTTCTAAATATCATTTAGACATGTCCCAAATTTTGGTCAAAAATGTTTTGAAAGCTAATCATTTTGTTTTATCATCACGAATATTTTAAAAGAGGAAACTTTTTACTAAAATTTTATATAAAGATAAAAAGCCATAGAATTATTGAACTGTCCCTTGTTTTCAATAAGAAAATCTTTTTCATTTAGCTGGACTTCTAATCATTTAGCATTGGGTTGATTCTACCTGGGGATCAGTTGAAACCATCCTGATGGGGACGGCGCAAAAACAAATTATTCTTTGTAAATTTTAACAGGATTTTACAAACCAACTTATTCTCATCTGAATGATAGTCCTTTAAAAATTTTTTTTTTAGAGGTCATGTAAAAATTTTTCGAAACGGATTGATCTCCAGTGACAACTAATCATTTTGTTATTAGCTCAATATTATATAACTTTGACTTTTGATGACGGATGTTGAAGTTAAAAAAAACCAGGGATGATTGGATTTCAATTCCTAGTTATTTATATTGCTGAAACCGACCAGACGCGAATTAAACCAAAATGTTTTTCGTCTGAGTATGATACGCCGATAAACCGATAAGCACAACATCGGAAATGGACATAATTAATTAACTGACTCGTATTTGAATTGATTTTTGATCTGGTTATAGGAACATCTTTAGATCCACTTCTTTATAATAGAAAAACGCGCTCTGCTTCGCATTTGCTCACTGACATATATCCGGATTAAAGCTTTCTCAAATATTAATGGATCTATCACTATATTTGCCTGGAGATTTTTTTTATCTGTCTAATTTTTGGCATGGCAAAATTTTGATCCTTTTACCTCATTGGATTTTTTATAAATTTCTCTATCATCATAAAATTATTTTACACACAAACACACACACACACACACACACACACACACACATATATATATATAGTTTGAGTGTGTGAGATTTAAAATTGAGAATTTGTGGAATACTTTGATGGTTAAAGTTCAGTAAGCGGAATCCACAAAATATCAAGAAAAATATTGGAATTATGCAAGAAAGAATGGACAAATTAACGGTGGATCAGTGTGGAAAACTTTGCAACAACGAAAATATAGAAACGACTGGACACAGTGAAACAAATCAGAGGCTACGCAACAAAATATTAAATTGATGTATTCAATACTTTTGCATGGGGTAATTTTGAACTTTGATAAAAAAGAAATGGATTCAACCACGAGTTTTTAATTTTCCTTCCACATACAATTAAAAAACAACGTTACGAGATATTACTTACCAAATATCAGGCAAAATGGCGAATATAAACTAGAGTTATAACAGAAAATAACATGTATCCAATACTTATGCGTGTCACTGTATATAATTTTTGCGTGTAACACTTTTTAAAGAAAGAAAATGACGTTTGATTTGATTTGAGAAATCAGTTCTGTTGTCAAATGGAAACAAAAGTTTGCCTTCAAAATCAAAAATGATTTCTGTCACTCATGTAGTAAAAACTAGAACATGTGAAAGTATCAGAATACAGCTCTACTTAAACATTTGGCGTCCCGAAACAAAATGGTGGTACTCGAAAATTAAATTTAAACCATTAAGTTTCAGTTTATATGCTATTTCACAAAAGCCTAATCTTTTAACGTGAGATGCTACGCAAGCTCTGTGGTAATTTATCATTGACTGAACGAGGTCTTCATCTATTTTTGTAGTTCCATATTGATAGATTCGGCCTTTTCATTATGTAACGAGAAGGAAAAGGAAAATTTCTACTTTTTTCGCGAAAAAAAGTGGCATACTTTTTGATGAAAAAAGGCCCCAAATTTAGAAAAACAATTTTTTATCTCGAAAAAAGATTTTGTTATTAATAAGAGGAATGACCAAAATATTTTAAAATTATTTTAAAAAACTTTTTTATTTCTTTTTTAGTACGTTTGAAATTTTCGGTGAAAATCTTTTTCATTTAGTTCAAGGTCGACGTAATATTTAGCATTAGGTTATTTTTAGCGCCTTTTTCAGTTGAAAACACATCGATGTGGAAATTCTTGCGTAGAAAATCAAATAGTTGTCGGATTTTAATGAACCTTTCAGGACTTATTAAAAAATGAATTTCTTTTGGAAATTTTTGTTTTTTAGAAAGTCATGTTAAAATTTGGTTTCATCTGCTACTCCTACTCCCTTAATTTATCAATGTAGCGCAGGGGATGGCGCGCTTAATGTTCTAATCCAGAGGCTGTGCGTTCGAATCCCAACAGGGATGATTGACTTTTCTTCCTTTTAATAACTTAATATGCATCCATTTATTTCGCGAGAGAATGACAGCGCCCCTTTTGGCCAAAATCTTTTGGTGGTAAAACTGGAGACCTCACCATTTTGTGCCGGTACCATGGGAGATGGAAGTCGAACACTGCCCAGACTACATAGAATCACTCTCAACTGTCGCATAGTTTCTCAGTTGACGAAAAATGAGGTCATTCTTGAGAAACGTTTAAAACGCACACTGTATGACATAACTGTACATTACAAACAGTTCCATGTCAGGCCGGTTAGCTCAGTTGGTTAGAGCGTGATTGGTTAGAGCGTCAATGAATGACGTGGGATCCGGATAATTGAATAATAATAATACGAATGAATTGACAAGATAAATAAAACATTTTTTATTCTGAAAATTAATAGAAATTTTTTTTTCCAGTAATAACTAATCATTTTTCTTGTATCTGATCCAGTTACAAATTACAATGACATAGCAAAAAAAATATACATGAATATACGTCGACTTGTCCCTGTAGCGCAGGGGATAGTGAGCTGGACTTCTAATCCAAAGGCCGTGGGTCTGAATCCCACCAGCGAAAATTGACTTTTAAACCTCGTTAATAACTTAATATGCATACATTTATTTCATGAGAAAAACGACAAAACCTTTTGGTGGTAAAACTGGACGACCTCACCAGGTCACACGCCTGTACCATGGTAGATGGAATGGACCCAGACTACATAGACTAACTCTCAACTGTAGCATAGTTTCTGAGGTGACGAAAAAAAGGTCATGATTGAGAAACGTTTAAAACGCACATTCAAACATAAGTTGTAGATACAGCCAGTTTCGTGAAAGAACGGTTATCAGTTGGTTAGAGCGTCGTGCTAATAACGCGAATGTCGTGGGTTCGAGCCCCATACTGGCCATAACGTAATCCCTTTTTTTTATTATTTATCTAAAAGTTTTTTTTTAACATTTTAAAAGATCTTCTGTTCGGTTTAAAAATGGTTTCAATTTTTATTGCCTCCGTTGGGAAAACGGTTAAACACAAAACCATTACACGATGATAATTTTATATGAAAATATTTTTTTAAACCAAAATAAATTTGTTCAAAAAAATAATAGAATGTTTTGGAAAGTGAGGAAAAATTCTTCTTGTCTTTTCTGTGGAAGTCTGTGATCTTTAATTGTAGATATCAAGGCAGCATGTTTCTCTTCGTGTCAGGCGATTTAATAAAGTTGGAGAAAGTATTGATCCACACCACTTCTAATTGAAATGATAACATCTTGATTATGTCATTATTTTTCTTTTTAACATGTGCCATCCATTTTAGTTGTTGCTGCTGTTGGTATTTAAATGATATGGTTTCTGTTATTTGGTACAGTTCTTTTTTTTGTGTGATTATGTGCGCCAATGATGATGTGTTCAAAGAAGGATAAACTTTTGCCAAGTTTTAATGCCAAAGATCACGTTACATATTAGGCGTTCATTGAAATAACTTGCAACGGTGTCTGAATTTAATTATCGCTCCCCACCATTTCGTTTCGCGACCCCAAATCTTTAATAATTGAGTTCTCAACGGAGGCAAAATAAATCCGAAACCAAGTTGGTTTACTTTAAAATCAGGGTTATTTGGGGGATTTTTTAAATAAAAAAAATTATTATTATTATTATGATTATTATTATAACGTGGGAGAGGCGGGGAGAATGAGATCCCCATTAGGCCGGATGAAACGCAAACGAAACAAGCAACTGACCTACGGACAACGAGACTGACATGCCCATGTGGAAAGAAGTGTAAAAATATGCGAGGCCTAAAATCCATCAAAGGCAAAGATTTAGGACTAAACAAGGTGCGTGGGAGCAATTGGGAATTCATGATTTACATTATTCTAGTCCAGAGGCCGTGGGTTCGGAATCCCACCAGGGATTAACATTTCATCCTAGATATTAGGACGTCTCTGTAAATGCCAACCACAAATCAAAAACAAAATGTAGTTTGGTCTAACATGATAGAGATTTTTAATGTTTCTCATTAGGCCCCATTTTCAGAAACGATTTGGAGTAAAACTTATCCTCATGTTGTATTAACATATTCTATTGCGTTCTTACAATGAGGTTTAAACTTACATATGTCAAGACAAATTTCATCCGTCCCTGTAGCGCAGTGGATAGCGCGCTGGATTTAATCCAGAGTCCGTGGGTTCGAATCCCACCGGGGATGATGGCATTTTTATCCTAGATATTAGAACGTCTCTGTAAACGGTCGACCGCGAATCAAAACAATTCAGTCTGGTCCTAACATGGTAGTGTTTTTTTAATGTTTTCATTCATGTATAACGATTTGGAGTAAAAAACTTATCCTTATGTTGTATCTAACTAATATTCTATTGAGTTCTTAGAATGAGGTAGCCTAACTGCCATATGTCAAGACAAATTTCATCCGTCCCATAGCCAATGGATAGCGCGTGGACTTCCAAACCAGTTTTCGTTGAATCCACCAGAGATGATGGGAATTTCATCCTAGATATTAGGACGTTCTGTAAACGGCCAATGACAAATCAAAACAAAATGTAGTTTGGTCTAACATTTAGAGTTTTTTAATGTTTTGATTATGACCCCATTTTCCATAACGATTTGGAGTAAAACTTATTTATGTTGCATTAATTTTATTCTATTCGTTCTTACAAATAAACTTACATACATGTCAAGACAAATTTCATCCGTCCCTGTAGCGCAGAAGGGAGGGCCTGGACTTCTAACCAGAGTCCGTGGGTTCGAACCCCACCAGGGATGTGGCATTTTTATTAGATATTAGAACGTCTCTGTAAATTTAGAAGAATCAAAACAAGATGTAGTCTGGTCTAAAATGGTAGTGTTTTTTAATGTTTTTCATTCATGACCCCTTTTTTCATAAATTTGGAGCTTATCCTTATGTGTATCTAAAATATTCTATTGAGTTTAAGAAAAGGTAGCTCAAATTTATGTCGAAGTAAAATTTTGTTCCCAGTAGCGCAGTGGATAGCGTGGATTTTAAAACCAGATGGGTTGAAAAACAGGGATGATTTTATTTCATTAGATTTAGGACGTCTTGTAAAAACCACGAAAAAATTGTTTGGTTTTAGTGATTTTTAATGTTTCTCATTACCCCATTTTTTAAGAAAGTCTTATTTATGTTAAACTTATATTTTTTGCGTTCTTACAAAACAAACTTAATTGTCAAGAAAAATTTAATCCGAAACTTAAGTCTGGATTTTTGGACTTTAATCAAAGGCCGTGTTCTGAAAAGGATGATTTTTTTCATCTAGATTTTAGGACGTTCTGTAAACAAAACGAATCAAAACAAAATGTAGTCTGGTCTTGATAGTTTTTTTTAATGTTAAAATGCATGACCCCATTTTTCATAAGATTTGGAGTAAAACTTATCCTTATTTAATTAAACTAATATTTTATTGGGTTCTTACAATGTGGTAGCTTAAACTTACATATGTCAAGAAAACGCAATCCGTCCCTAAAGCGCAGTGGATATTTTTTCTAATCCAGAAAATGGATGATGGCATTTTTAGATATTAGAACGTTTCAAACGCACAACCACGAATCAAAAACAAAATGTAGTTTTAAATGAAAGTGATTTTTTAATGTTTCATATCACGATAAATTTTTTCATTAAGATTTGAAGCAAAAACTTATCCTTGAAAGTTGATCTTATTAATATTCTATTGCGTTCTTAAAATGAGGTATTTTAAATAATATGTCAATTGAATTTCTAATGCAGCGGAAAAATGACGTCTAATTAGAGGCCGTGGGTTCAAATCCCACCAGGGATGTTTCCGTCAAAATTATTTTTTTTGTCTGAAATGAAAATTTGAATGAAAAATATATTTTCAGTTTAAATTTTAACTTTTCATTCATGAATTTTTTCATAACGATTTGGAGTAAAAAAAAATGTACGTTGTATTTGTTTTATTTAACTTTCTAACAAGATTGCTAAACTTAATATTATCAATTTACAAATTTTCCGTCCCTGTAGCGCTGATAGCGCGCTGAACCATCCGATAAATTGAATCCCATGAGGGTTGAAGGTTTTCACCCGATTTATTAGGATGGTGCGTAAATGACCAGTTGCCAAAACCAAATATAATCTGGTCCAAACGATGTGTTTTTTAAAATTTTCTCTAAAAAAATAAGGAATATTTCATAAAAATTTGGATTAAACTTTTAATCGTTTTTTTTTCCTAAAATAAGTTTTGAAAAAGTATAAATTGATATTTTTATAATGATTTTAGCGCAGTGGATAGCGCGCTGGACTTCTAATCCAGAGGCCGATCTTTCCGAATTCCCTAGGGATGATGGATTTCCATCGTTAGTTATTAGGATGGCTCTGAAAATATCACGAATCAAAATGGATTCGTCTAACATGATGGTGATGGTGAGTCTGGTCTAACATGATGGTGAAATGGCTCATTCCTGACCCAATTTTTTCATAAATTTGGAATAAAACTAATCGTTATGTTTTCTATCTAATTTTCATTGCTTTCACAATGACGTATCCGTCCAGGAACTAAATTTTTCCGTCCCTGTAGCGCATGTGATCTGTTTTTCAATCCCCAATAAACCATCTGATTTAAATAACGGATGTAGTTAATTTATTGTCATGTCATCCAAAAAGGTTTATAGGATCTTGTTTTTAATACCGATAATTCTGTTTCTGCCGCTTTTTCATCACAAAAGATTGGAATTTTCCCTGATGCCTTTCTCCAATGTTGCCATGCCGACGCTGTAAATAACGTTTTCATTTGGAATTATTAAGTAAGGCTTGATTAAACATGACCAGAAATAATGGCGATGGAGGGCTTCGGATACTAGTTTAATAATAATGATCCGAAGGAATTTAAAGATAAATAAAACATTTTTTATTTCTTCGAACAATTAATAGTGAAATGCCGGTATTCCTGGTACTCCACCTTTTTGCACAGAGGGCATCTATGTATTTGTTTTTGAAATGCCAATCATTTTTCTTCTGAAGACAATGACAAAGCCCCAAAACTAAATATGTATTAAAAATTTCCCAAATCGTCCTATTTCCTTGGAAATATATATGCTAAATATATGCTGTCCCTGTAGCGCAGGGGATAGCGCGCTGGAATTCTAATCCAGAGGCCGTGGGTTCGAATCCCACCAGGGATGATTGAGTTTTAAACCTCGTTAATAACTTAATATGCATACATTTATTTCGCGAGAAAAAGACAACGACCAAAACAATCAAAACAAAATGTACTCTGCTCTAACATGATAGCGATTTTTTAATGTTTCTCATTCATGACCCCATTTTTCATAACGATTTGGAGTAAAAACTAATCGTTATGTTGTATCTAACTAATATTCTATTGCTTTCTTACAATGAGGTAGCTAAACTTACATATATCAATGTGAAATACATCCGGGCATGGGAAATGTCCCTGTATCGCAGTGGATAGCGCGCTGGACTTTTTCATAACGATGGACGATATTAATTAACTGACTCTGATTTTGATTGATTTTCCCTCTGGTTATATCGACATCTTTAGGTCCACTTCGAAAAAAGCGCTCTGCTTCGCATTAGCTCACTGACATATATCCGGATTGTGAAAGCTTTCTCAAATATTAATGGATCTATCACTATGTTTGCCTGGAGATTTTTATTATCTGTCTAATTTTTGGCATGGTAAAATTTTGGTCTTGTTACCTCGTTAAATTTTTTATTTATTTCTCTATCATTATAAAATTATTTACACACACGCGCACGCACACACACACACACACACACACACACACACACACACACACACACACACATACACCCCCCCACGTATATATATATATATGTAGTTTGTGTGTGTGGGTTTTATGTGTGTGAGAATTTGTGGAATACTTTGATGGTTAAAGTTCGTAAGCGGAATCCACAAAATATCAAGCAAATATAAGAATTATGCAAGAAAGAATGGGGTAAAGTAACGGTGGATCAGTGTGGAAAACTTGTGGCCAACCATAGAAAGCGACTGGACACAGTGAAACAAAACAGAGGCTACGCAACAAAATATTAAATTGATGTATTCAATACTTTTGCATGGGGTAATTTTGAACTTTGATAAAAAAGAAATGGATTCAACCACGAGTTTTTTCATTTTCCTTCCACATACAACTAAAACAACTTTACGAGATATTTCTTAGCAAATATCAGGCAAAATGGTGAATATAAACTAGAGTTATAACAGAAAATAACATGTATCCAATACTTATGCGTGTCACTGTATATACACTTGCTGCGTGTCACACGTTTCTTGTAAGAAAATGACGTTTGATTTGATTTGAGAAATCAGTTCTATTGTCAAATGGAAACAAAGATTTGCCTTCAAAATCAAAATGATTTCTGTCACTCATGTAGTATAAAACTAGAACATGTCAAAGTATCAGAATACAGCTCTAATTGGTGCGACGCGAAGAGTAAATTTAAACCATTAAATTTCAGTTTATATATTCTATTTCACAAAAGCCTAATACTTAACGTGAGTTGCTATGCAAGCTCTGTGGTAATAAAATGTGCGTGCTCTGAGCTGTTGCAAATTGTGCTGTGACAAGTGATGTATTTTCAGTATAGTTTGTTACCTGAGCTGGCGATAAGTTTCATGATGAAGAATGAGGTGATGAATGAGAAACGTTTAAAACGCACAATGATACAAGATAACTGTACATTTAACGCTTCAGCGTGTCGGTCCGGTTAGCTCAGTTGGTTAGAGCGTCGTGCTAATAACGCGAATGTCGTGAGTTCGAGCCCCATATTGGCCATAACTTGCTTATTTTTTTTAATTATAAAGAGATGTTTGGATTTTCTTCCTCCTTATTAGGACGGCGCGCTCACCGGCCAATCTCGAACAAAACCAAAATGGAGTCTCTTCTAACATGATAGTACTTTTTAAACGTTTCTCATACATGACCACATTTTTCGTAACGATTTGGAGTAAAAGCTAATCGTTTTGTTGTATCTAATGAATATTCTATTGCTTTCTTTCAATGAGGTAGATAACCTTACATACATCAGGGTAAAATGCATTGGAGTGCGTTATCTGGTCCTATAATGCTGGTGATAGCACGCTGGACTTCTAATCCAGAGTCCGTGGGTTCGAATCCTACCAGGGATTATTGGATTTTCTTCCTCCTTATTAGGACGGCGCACTAACCGTCGTAACTCGAACCAAACCAAAATGAAATCTCGTCTAACATTTTAGTTCTTTTTAAACGTTTCTCATACATGACCACATTTTTCCTAACGATTTGGTGTAAAAACTAATCGTTTTGTTGTATCTAACGAATATTCTATTGCTTTCTTACAATGAGCTAGATAACCTTACATACATCAACGTAAAATGCATTGGACGGCGTAACCTCTCCTTGTAGCGCAGGGGATGAACTTCTAATCCTGAGGCCGTTGGGTTCGAATCCCACCAAGGATGTTTGAATTTTCTTCATCCTGCCATTTTTCTCACGTGAACAAGAGATTGCCTAGGGATTTATCAACACGGTTGTAGCTAATAGCATTCCAAAATCAATCACCTTATCGGAAATAATGAATGAATCTCCGCGGGATCCAACCGTCACAGCAGTGAAAAAGGCAATACAACAAAACGACTGGACCAATAAGTTAACGGAACCCTTTAAACACGTGAGGAGTGAAATGACAACAAAACGAGACGTAGTCATAAGCGAAGCCAGAATCATCTTACCCCAAAACCTACAGAAACTAATCCTGAAATTGGCGCATGTGACACATATGGGGATAATGAAAACAAAAGCCCTGCTCAGAACTAATGTATGGTGGCCCAATATAAACAAAGACATAGAGGCTGCCATAACCACCGTCTGGGACATATGGCCGAAATGAAAGGCCCCTGGGAAATACTCCACGTAGACATCTGTGGGCCTTTCCCTAGCGGGGATTATATAATAAAACATGGACCCTATATAGAAGCGAGGTAAAAATGCTAGAACGCTTCCAGCAACTGAAACTAAGGCAAATACTTAACATCTCTTGGGAGAGCTACACCGCCAACACAGAAGTGCTGGACAGAGCCTCAGTGAGCAGCGTCGAGGCCACTATCATCTACCACCGCCTCCGCTGGGCAGGACACGTCCACAGGATGGATACTTCCAGGCTCCCCAAGAAAATCCTATATGGCGAGCTGGCCATTGGGACCAGACCACGATGAGCACCCAGAATGCGCTACAAGGACCAACTAAAGCGCGCCCTGACACTTACCAACATCAGCTCGTCCTCGTGGGAAGAAACTGCCAGGGACCGAATGACGTGGAGGAGATTTACGACACACATCACAAATGATAAGAATCCCCGGAGACAGGACTCACCAACAACCGAGGGATGACGACTTGGGGAGCAGAAAGATATAGAACATGAGAGGGAAAACGAGGAGGAGGAGAAGAAAGAAACAAATATTCCGATAGGCCTAAGACTACCACAACGCCATATAAGAAAAGCCCGAAGGTATGCAGGCAGCAGTTCAGAAGAAGAAGGAAACAATCTGAATACAAAGGAGGAGCAGATGTAATGTCCGCGCGAGTATAAATAGAACCCGCTCGGTTGAGGTGGGAACTCTTCAATATACAGCAAAATTATGTCATCATGGTTGAACCTAGCAATGTCTATCTCACACATCTGACTCCCAAGACTGAACACGGAAAGCAGATTACCAAAACTATTCATGAGTTTCTGGTAGAAAAAATGTGATCCATTAGTCCATTGTATGTGTCGGTAGTAATGGAACCATTGTAAATGTAAGATCAGAAAATGAAGCCATTCACTATCTTGAAATGTAACTCGGTCACCTGCTCCATTATTTCATCTGGTAGCTTCACGGAAATGAGCTGTCTTTCCGCGCTTTTTCTATCACTATGATGGTCCTAAAATTGGCGTGGTCCCACAGGAAAGCAGATCAAAGGAGCCTTTGTCTGAGCTGCCAGTTGTTTTCTTCCAGCCACTCAGTTTCCCTGATTTGCCTGCCCTGAATGAAAAAGTGGAGAAAGATCTGTTCTGGTATCAGAAATACCTGTATATGGTTTTGTAAAGGACTTATTACAGGTGTTGTTGATGCTAACTTGGCTGCTATTGAGCCAGGTCCTACATGCGTGTCAAGGTGGAATACTTTATGGAGTAGAATCCTCAGGCTGTAAGTAGCAACATCAAGACCCAGCAACGAACTGAAAAGAATCGTCAATACAATTGTGTTCTACACCAAGATGCACCTTTACGTAACACATGGCTTCAGGTACTTATTCCAATACCTGTTAGATATGAAAACCATGAATAGTAAGGAGAAGACTATAGTAAAGAAGACTCTCCAGAGAAATGCATACTTCGCCATACAGATCAAATTCTTGGTATATGTGCAGATGAGGACATGATTGTTAGAGAAAAAAAAACTGTCTCAATGATAAGAAAAATTAGAGAGGAGAATCAGCAGATGTAAGAAGGCACTGACATATCTGATGAAGAGGATTCTGCTACTGCTGTTGACGAGGATTTGTTAAACTGCGCTGATGATGATGAGGACAGTGAAGATGGTGACAGGAATGAGGATGTAGCTCCTGTAGGCAAATATGAGGAAAATGGTGACTCCCAAACTAAAGGCATCCTGGTTAAGACGATAAACCACATCCGGAGTCCTTGGTAAGATGATAAACTACGGCTAACAGCAAGGCATCTAATCAGGAGGTTTTGAGGAGCGTGGAAGCACCTCTTAATTGCTTGTGTTCCCAACTCGGAGGGGTAGCACCTGTTAGGGTCCTATGGACAAATAGTTAACCCAAGGTTGGGGTCAAATCATTTTGAAAGTGTAAAAAATAGATTTTAATACCACAATGAAACTTTTGAAGAAAAAATATTACTAGCAACATGTTTTGTAAATAATTATTACCAGCAATACGTTTTACTTGCAATATATTTTTTGAAAAAAAATATTACCAGCAATATTTTTTTGAAGGAAAAATATTACCAGAAATATATTTTTGTAAATAATTATTACCATAATACATTTTTCTAAAAATATATTTTTGAATAAAAAAAAATATTACCAACAATAAATTTTCAAAAAAAAATGTTACCAGCATTAAATGTCTTTTCGGTATGAAAAAACCCATTGATTTTGTTATGCCGTAAAACCAAACAAACCTAACCAAACCAAACCAAACCAAACCAAACCGAATTGAACCAAACCAAACTAAAAGTGGCAAGCAAAAAAGTAACATTTTATGATTTATGGATGAATAAACTAATGACAGAACTCCCTTTTTTTAGTTCTCTATCAGATCAACAGGTTAACGATCTGATAAAGAAGCAATGTAATGAGGTTTGTGTCTTGAGTTTATTCATCCACTTAATCATGGAATGCTAGTTTTCTTGCTTGCCACTTTAGTTTGGGAGTCACTAACCAGTACTCAGGTGGTCGAAAAAGGAATAAAAGTGATGGCTGAAGCTTGCATGATATCTGGCTAACTTAATAATAAAATAAGAAAATCTCACCGAGTACAACATTTATCATAGAAAAAAATGCAATCATCCCCGGTGGGATAAATAACCCACGGCCTCTAGTCAAACCTATGAGAGATATCCCCTGCGCTACAGGGACAAACGCAACACATATTGCGTTTTATATTTTTATATACATTTAGGTTTTTCTACTTCATTATAGGAAAGCATCAAAACATCAGATTTAAGAAAATAATTAATGGTTACTGGAGATCAAATTAAAAAAGCTGAAAGTTTCACCATTAATTTTCAGAATAAAAAATGCTTTCTTCATCTTGGAAATTCATTCGTATTATTATTCAAACATCCGATCCCTTGGTCACTCATTTTCTGGTCATGTTTCTGGATAACTTAACTATAAAATAAGAAAATCTCTCCGGGCACAACATTTATCACAGAAAATTAATCACTGTGTGATGATAACAAAAGCAATGATTACGTATTAAAAACAAGATGTTAACGTTTTCGATTATAATACTACAATAATTAAGCATATCCGCCATTTTTATCACGTGGTTATTGGTATTGTAAAATGAATGACGTTGACAACAATTAGTCAGTGGACGAATACGTCATGGTGACCCGAAGACTATGAAAAAGCTACTCGTATATTCTTTTAAACGACAGTAAAATTTTATTTACCATTGACTGAACGAGGTCTTCACCCATTTGTTGTAGTCCCATATTGATAGATTCGACCTTTTCATTATGTAACGAGAAGGGAGCTGGGAAAAAAAAGTTTTATTATCTCATTTATTTTTTTCATTACGGGCAATGTTATAACCATGATATAATAATGCTGTAGCTCAGATAGAACTGGAAAGAATGGCTGAAAGAAAATGAATGACAAACATGCTTTTATTTTCAGAGAGATTTTTTAGTTTTATATTAAAAAAACATTTACAAAACTATATACACTTGCTATGTGTCACAGTTTTTGTAAGAAAATGAATTTTATTTGATTTGTTTTTTTCTGTTATTCAGTTTCATTGATTTGCCTGCCCTGAATGAAGAAGTGGAGAAAGATCTGTTCTGGTATCAGAAATACCTGTATATGGTTTGTAAAGGACTTATTACAGGTGTTGTTGATGCTGACTTGGCTTTTTATTGCGTTCAGGTCCTACATGAATGGAAAAATTTGGAATAAAATGAATGGAAAAAAGTTTTGTCTAAAAAATCAAAATGATTTCTGTCACATTTGTAGTATGAAAAACTAGAACATATCAAATTAATTCAAATATTAAATTTCAGTTTAAACATTTGGGGTTGTGAAACAAAATGGTGGGACTGGTAAAAATTAAATTTAAACCATTAAAATTTCGCGATAAAAAATGGGGTCATGAATGAGGAAACTTTGAAAAAACGTACAGTCACTTGAGATGACTTTACATTTCGCCTGTATTTGTGTTGGGCTGGTCATCTCAGTTGGTTAGAGCCTCGTGCTAATAACGCGAATGTCGTGGGTTTGAGCCCCATACTGGCCATAAGGTAATTTTTTTTTTTTATTTAAAAGTATTTTTAAAAAGATCTTTTCTTTCATTTAAAAATGGTTTCGGATTTTTATTGCCTCCGTTGAGAAATCACATTCAAAAACACAAAACCATTACACCATGATAATTTTATACTTAAAATATATTTTTTAATTTTGAAAGAAATTTGTTAAATGAAAAATAATTGAATGTTTTGGAAAGTGAGGAATTTAATTTCTTCTTTTCATTGCTGTTTGACGCAAAGATGAAAAGGCCGTGATCTTTAATTGTAAATATCAAGGCAATATGTTTCTATTTCGTGTTAGGCGAGTTAGTGAATTTAGAGAATGTAATGATCCACATCACTTTTATTTGATGTTTAACATCTTAATTATGTCATTATTTTCTCATCAAGTAACATGTGCTATCCATTGTAGTTGTTGCTGCTCTTGGTATTTTTCAAGTGATATGGTTTCTGTTATTTGCTACAGTTCTTTGTGATTCATGATGAAAAATGGGATTAGAAACGTTTAAAACGCAAAACCCGTAAAAAATGATACATTTTGCAAGACATAATCTCAGTCCGATTATTACAGTTGGTTAGATTAATAAACTCAAGACACAACCTCATTATAATTTCTCTTCATCAGATCAAAAGGTTTCAAGAATGTCGTTAACCTGTTGATCTGTTGAGAAATAAATGTTAAGGAGGTTCTTTCTTTGGTTTATTCATCCGGTTAATCATAAAATGTTATTTTTTGCTTGCCACTTTGGTTTGGTTTGAATTTTGGTTCGGTTTGTTTTGGTTTTACGGTATATCAATCCCAATGGTTTTTAATACCGACAAGTCGTTTCATGCTTTTAATAACATTTTATCCGAAAATTATTGTTGGTAATATTTTAACATTACTCAAAAATATATTGCTAGTAAAAAATGTATTGCTGGTAATAATTATTTACAAAAATATATTGCTGGTAATATTTTTTCCTTCAAAATATATATATTGCTGTAATAATTTTTTCAAAAAATTCATTGTGGTATTAAAACCTATTTTTAAACTTTCACAGAGCTTTTGACCCTTACTTTGGGGTTAACTATTCGCCCATAGTTGGGATTTAAAACTGGTTTTAACCCCCACCCCGAAATTAGGATGGATCTGGGAACACAAGCAATTAAGAGGTGGTTCAACGCTCCTCAAAACCTCCTGATCAGAGGCCTTGCTGTTGGACTTATTTTATCATCTTACCCAGGACTCCGGATGTAGTTTATCGTCTTAACCAGGATGCCTTTTCACAACTGCTGATTCTCCTCTCTAATTTTTCTTATCATTGAGACAGCTTTTTTTTTTCTCTAACAATCACGTCCTCATCTGCACATATAGCAAGAAGTTGATCTGTATGGCGAAGTATATATTTCTGTGGAGAGTCTTCTTCACTATAGTATCCTCTTTACTATTCATGGTTTTCATACCAAACAGGCATTGGAATAACCAAATTTAAGCCATGTGTTACGTAAAGGTGTAACTTGGTGTAGAACCACATTGGAGCACTGTCCTTATAATTATATTGACGATTCTTTTAGTTCGTTGCTGGGTCTTGATGTTGCTGCTTACAGCCTGAGGATTCTAGCCCATAAAATATTCCACATTGACATGCATGTAGGACCTGGCTCAGTAGCAATGATTATGTATTAAAAACAAGATATAAACGTTTTCTATTATAATTAAACAAATAATTAGCATATCTGCTATTTTTATCACGTGGTCATTCATTTGTTTTAATTCCATATTGATAGATTCTGGCGTTTCTTTATGTCTTAAGCAACACAATGCCGCTATATTTTAAAAAAAGGTTTCGCGCCTACTGAAGGATGATCTCTCAATAAATGGCTTACAAGTCGAGGGTTTACTTTTGTTTCCTTGACCAGCGAGATGATAGGAAGGTGTAAATTTAGGGACTGACATGAAATTGATGATGTTATGGGGTGGCTATTTTGTCTGTGTTTGCGTCATGGTGAAAAAAGTCTTTCAGCGAGAAAAAGCCTGTGAGTCTTGGCAAAGTTTATCCTTCTTTGAACACATCATCATTGGCGCCACAGAATCACAAAAAAAAAGAACTGTACCACATAATAGAAACCACGTCACTTGAAAAATACCAACAGCAGCAACAACTAAAATGGATAGCACATGTTACTCGAAGAGAAAATAATGACATAATCAAGATGTTAACACTTCAAATAGAAGTGGTGTGGATCAATACTTTCTCCAACTTCACTAAATCGACTGATACGAAGTAGAAACATATTGCCTTGATATCTACAATTAAAGATCACCTTTTTACACAGAAAGGACTAGGAGAATTTTATTGCTTACTCTTCAAAACATTCTATTATCTTTCATTAAACAAATTACATTTTTAAAATCAAAAAATATTTTTATTTTAAAATTATTATTGTGTCATGGTTTTGTGCTTGTGCATGATTTCTCAACGGAGGCAATAAAAAGCAAAACCAATTTTAAGCGAAACAAAAGATTATTTAAAACATTTAAAGAAAAAAAAACGCACGTTATGGCCAGTATGTGGCTCGAATCAATAACATTCGCGTTATTAACACGACGTTCTAACCAACTTAGCTAACCGGCCAGAGACCAGCATCTGCAAAATATAGTATTATCTAACATGATAGTTCTTTTTAAACGTTTGTCATATGAACATTTTTTTCATAACGATCTAAAGTGGCAACAAGTAATTGTTTAGTTGTATCTATGAGGTCATCCCATAAGTTCTGTCCGAATTTTGAATAAAGAAAACAAGTGACCAAATGTTACATTTAATTACAGATTCAATCAACAATGTATTTTCCCTGATTATCTATGACTTCCTTCCATCTATTAACAAGCTTACTAATACCATTACTGTAAAATTGATTTTTGGCTTTGATTCGAAGAACTCACAAATGTCAATTTTAACCTCTTCCTGTGTTACAAAAAGCTGTTTCTTCCAAATGATTCTCTAAGCTTCGAAACAAATGGTAGTCTGAAGGAGCAAGATCGGGAGAATAAGGTGGATGAGGAATTTTCTCCCAACCAAGTTCTTCGATCTTTTGTGATGATTCTTTTTGTGTGGTGTCGCGCGTTGTCTCTGTGAAACACCACCACTTTTCGATTCACTAGAGCAGGTCTTTTTTCCTCAAAGCTTGGTTTAAACGCTCTAATTGCTGACAGTATATTTGAGCATTAATTTGTTGCATTAGGTGGTAAGAATTCAAAGTGGATTATTCCTTGGTGATCCCACCAGATTGAAAGAAGAACATTTTGCCCATGAAGTTCCCTTCTCGGCTGTGGCTGGGGCCTTCCGCTTTACCATGCCACTGTCTACGACGTGGCATTTTTAACATTTCAATAAAAATCCATTTTCGTTACCAGTCACAAGTCTATCCAAAAAAGGTGAAACAAGTTGGCGAGAATGGAGAGAAGAGCAGATGTCAACTCAGGATTTAATGTTGTTTTCAGACAATTCATGAGGCACCCATTTTCCTAATTTAGGAACTTTTCAAAGTTGTTGAAGATGACGATGAACAATGGTTTGAACTGAGAAGCACTGCCAATTCCTCAACTGATAAAGCAGGATTTTCTTCCGTCCCTGCTTCAAGAAGCTTTTCATCAAACTCAACTGGACGTCCAGTTCGATCTTCATCTTCAATGGTGAAATTCCACCTCTGAATTTTGCAAACCATCTTCTGCAAGTTCTTTCATTCACATTCCTCTCCATAAACTGAGTGAATGTTTCTAGCCGCTTCGGCTGCTGAGTTTCCTTTCCTCCGTGTCGAAATATGAGGTCATGATTGAGAAACGTTTAAAATGCACAGTCGTATGATATAACTGTACATTACAACCAACGTCGTGTCAGGCCGGTTAGCTCAGTTGTTTAGAGCGTCGTGCTAATAAGAAAAATCATGTCGCATATTTAAAAAGAATCTGAAACGCAACACATCCACCTGATTCTCTTTTCACCTTTACTCGCTAGACACGAAGTTGAAACATACAGAGACTGCCTTGATATCTACAATTATAAGATCGCAATCTTTTCAGCTTTGCGTCAAACATGAAGGACAAAAAGAATCTATATTCCTTACTATTCAAAATATTTTATTATTTTTCACTTAACAAATTTCTTTTAAAATAAAAAAAAAATATTTTCATTCAAAATTATTTTTGCTTAACGGTTCGGTGTTTGTGCGTGATTTCTTAACGGAAACAATAAAAAATCCGGAAACGTTCTTAAACGAAACAATATTTTTTGTTAAACATTAAAAAAATTACTTATAAATAAAAAAAAAAAATAAGCGTGTTATGGCCAGTATGGGGCTCGAACCCACGACATTCGCGTTATTAGCACGACGCTCTAACCAACTGAGCTAACCGGCCCGAAGCGCTGCTGGGTGGAATGTACACTTACCTCCTATCATTCTGCGTTTTAAACGTTTCTCATTCATGACCTCATTCTTTATCGCAAAATTTTTCGCCAGCTCAGGTATTAACAAACTATATCTAAAAGACATCCTTACAATTGTCAAGGCACAATTCAAGACAAATTAGCTCAGAGGACATGGATTCTGGACTTTACCACAGGCCTTGGTTAGAATCCCACCTCATGGCATTTTAAGATATTAGGCTTTTGTAAAATAAAATATATAAAATGAAACTTAATGGTTTACTTTAAATTTTAATCTTCGCGTCGCACCATTTTTTGTTTCGACGCCAAAATATTTATTGCGTTCTTACAATGAGGTAGCTAAACGAGCTGTATTCTGATACTTTGACATGTTCTAGTTTTATACTACATGAGTGACAGAAATCATTTTGATTTCAAATCAAATCAAACGTCATTTTCTTACAAAAGAATGTGTGACACGCAGCAAGTGTATATAGATTTGTGTATGTCTTAGTAATATAAAACTAAAAGTCACTCTGAGAACAAAGCATATTTGTCATTCTTTGTCTATATTTATCTATCGCTGTAGCGCAGTGGATAGCGCGCTGGACTTCTAATCCAGAAGCCGTGGGTTCGAATCCCACCAGGGATGATGGCATTTTCATCCTAGATATTATGACGTCTCTGTAAACGGCCAACCGCGAATCAAAACGAAATGTAGTCTGGTCTAACATGATAGTGATTTTTTAATGTTTCTCATTCATGACCCCATTTTTCATAACGATTTGGAGTAAAAACTTATCCTTATGTTGTATCTAACTAATATTCTATTGCGTTCTTACAATGAGGTAGCTAAACTTACACATGTCAAGACAGAATTCATCCGTCCCTGTAGCGCAGTGGATAGCGCGCTGGACTTCTAATCCAGAGGCCGTGGGTTCGAATCCCACCAGGGATGATGGCATTTTCATCCTAGATATTATGACGTCTCTGTAAACGGCCAACCGCGAATCAAAACGAAATGTAGTCTGGTCTAACATGATAGAGATTTTTTTAATGTTTCTCATTCATGACCCCATTTTTCATAACGATTTGGAGTAAAAACTTATCTTTATGTTGTATCTAACTAATATTCTATTGCGTTCTTACAATGAGGTAGCTAAACTTACACATGTCAAGACAAAATTCATCCGTCCCTGTAGCGCTGGTGTTCTAATTGAAAGGCCGTGGGTTCGAATCCCACCAGGGATGATGGGTTTTCATCCTAGTTATTAGGACGACGCTCTAACCAGCCAAAAGCGAATCAAACCTAAATGTTGTCTGATCTAACAGTATTATCATTTTTTAAAATTTCTCATTCATGACCCCATTTTTCATAACATTTTGGAGTAAAAACTAATTGTTATGTTGGAACTAACTAATGTTCTATTGCTTTCTTACAATGAGGTAGCTAAACTTACATATATCAAGGTAGAACTCATCTGTCCCTTTGGCGCAGTGGATGGCGCACTGGAGTTCTAATTGAGAGGCCGTGGTTTCGAATCCCACCAAGGATGATGGGATTTTCATCTTAGGTTTTAGGACGACGCTCAAAACGCGAATCAAAACTAAATGTAGTCTGGTCTAACATTATAGTCATTTTGTAAAGTTTCTCATTCATGACCCCATTTTTCATAACTATTTTGAGTAAAAACTAATTGTTATGTTGTATCTAACTATTATTCTATTGCTTTCTTACAATGAGGTAGCTAAACTTACAAACCTTTGTTTCCTTTTGACAATAGAACTGATTTCTCAAATCAAATCAAACGTCATTTTCTTACAAAAAAGTGTGACACACAGCAAGTGTATATAGTTTTGTGTCTGTCTTAGTAATATAAAACTAAAAGTCTCTCTGAAAACATGTTTGTCATTCTTTTCTTATTTTTAAATTCATCTATTCCGTTCGGTCCGTGAAAAATCGGTATTGTTATGTCACGAATATAACAATGGGAAAAAACTTAAATGAGAGACTCAATAAATCTTTCTTCCTTACTTACACTTGCTTTACATAATGATTATTAGCCTGAATCTATCAATATGGAACTACAACAAATTGGTGAAGACCTTGTTCAGTCAATGATAAATGGGTGGAACGCAATTATTTAAAACAATACGCGAGTAGTTTTTTCATAGTTTTCGGCTCACCACGAAGTATCCGTCCACTTACAAATTGTCATCAACTCCATTCATTTCACAATATACCAATAACCACGTGATAAAAATGGCGTACCTGCTAAACTATTGTAGTATTATAATGTAAACATTAATATCTTGTTTGTAATGCATAAATTTTCACTATTGTATGATCACACAATGATTAATTTTCTGTGATAAATGTTGAGCCCGGAAAGATTTTCTCATTTTATGGTTAAATTAGCCAGAAACATGACCAGAAAATGAGTGTCCAGGGGATTGTATAATTGAAAAATAATACGAATGAATTTCCATGATGAAGGACGAATTTTTTTATTCTGATAAGTAATGGTGAAACTTTCAGCTGTTAACTTTGATCTCGAGTGGCTAATTACTTTCTTGTCCGTGAGTGTGATATTTTGTTGCTTTCCTACAACGCAGTAAGCAAAATTAAGGAAGATAAAAAAACTGTGACAACAAATGTCCCTGTAGCGCAGGGTATATCGCGCTGGACTTCTAATCCAGAGGCCGTGGGTTCGAATCTCACCAGAGATGGTAATATTTTCTTCCGCACAAAAATCGATTCTTTTTTTTTAACCTAAATTTAAAAAAAAAAAAAAAACAATTTTTTTTTTTTTTTTGAATTTGTAGGTCTGATGATTTGGATCGTATTTACGATTCGTGTTTGAGCCTTTTCATTATATATATATATATATATATATATATATATATATATATATATATATATATATATATATATATATATATATATATATATATATATATGTGTGTGTGTGTGTGTGTGTGTGTGTGTGTGTCTATGTTAAAGATTACCACCAGCAGCAAAAACTAAAATGGATTGCACATGTAATTCAAGGAGAAAATAAAGACATAATCAAGATGTTAGCCATCCACACCATTTAAATAGAACGTTAGGAAATACTGGAAAGAGCTATAAAAGCTGCTGGACTTGAGAAATCTGTTTTTATAAGAAATTGTTTTAATAGAATGATTTTATAAATTTCAACCGAATGCGTTGCTGGCTGCTCGAACAGTGAATGCCAAATATTTCCTTGTAAGGAAACAGTTAATATTACCAATACCATTTCTTAACGGTGAAAAAACATTGATATTAAAGCATATTCTTTTTCAAAACAGTAAATGATTTTAAAGAAAGAAAAATCATCTCGCATATTTAATAAGGCCGTGGGTTCGAATCCCACCAGGGATGATTGCATTTTCTTCCTGGTTATTAGGACGGCAAACTTTCCCTGTAGCGCAGTTTATTAGGACGGCACTCTTAACATCTGAGCTAACCGGACAGACGCGAACCAAACCAAAATGTAGTCTCATCTGTCATGACAGTGCTTTCTAAACATTTCTCATATATGTCCCCATTTTTCATAACGATCTTCAGTGACAACTAATCAGTTTGTTATATCTCACTAATATTCTGTTGCTTTCTGACAGTGAGGTAGCTCAACCTACATCTATCAAGATAAAGAGTACTGGAGCCGGCAAACTTTCCCTGTAGCGCAGTTTATTAGGACGGCGCTCTAAACATCTGAGCTAACCGGACAGACGCGAACCAAACCAAAATGTAGTCTCATCTATCATGACAGTGCTTCCTAAATATTTCTCATACATGTCCCCATTTTTCATAACGATCTCCAGTGACAACTAATCATTTTGTTATATCTTACAAATATTCTGTTGCTTTCTAAGTTTGCCTACATATATCAAGATAGAAAGCCATGGAGATCTGTCATTTCTAATCCAGAGGCCGTGGGTTAGAATCCCACCAGGGTTGATTGCATTTCCTTCCTCCTTATTAGGACGGCGCTCTAAACATTAACGGGACAGACGCAAACCAAACCAAAATGTAGTCTCATCTGACATGATAGTCCTTTCTAAACGTATGTCCCCATTTTTCATAATGATCTCCAGTGACAACTAATCATTTTGTTATATCTCACTAATATTCTGTTGATGAAGTGAGGTAGCTCAACCTACATCTATCAAGATAAAGAGTACTGGAGCCGGCAAACTTTCCCTGTAGCGCAGTTTATTAGGACGGCGCTCTAAACATCTGAGCTAACCGGACAGACGCGAACCAAACCAAAATGTAGTCTCATCTGTCATGACAGTGCTTTCTAAATATTTCTCATACATGTCCCCATTTTTCATAACGATCTCCAGTGACAACTAATCATTTTGTCTCACAAATATTCTGTTGCTTTCTAACAGTGAGGTAGGTAAGCCTACATATATCAAGATAGAAAGCCATGGAGATGGTGAACTGTCCCTGGAGCGCAGGGGATAGCGCGCTGGATTTCTAATCCAGAGGCCGTGGGTTAGAATCCCACCAGGGTTGATTGCATTTCCTTCCTCCTTATTAGGACGGCGCTCTAAACATCAGAGCTAACCGGACAGACGCAAACCAAACCAAAATGTAGTCTCATCTGACATGATAGTCCTTTCTAAACGTTTCTCATACATGTCCCCATTTTTCATAATGATCTCCAGTGACAACTAATCATTTTGTTATATCTCACTAATATTCTGTTGCTTTCTGACAGTGAGGTAGCTCAACCTACATCTATCAAGATAAAGAATACTGGAGCCGGCAAACTTTCCCTGTAGCGCAGTTTATTAGGACGGCGCTCTAAACATCTGAGCTAACCGGACAGACGCGAACCAAACCAAAATGTAGTCTCATCTGTCATGACAGTGCTTTCTAAATATTTCTCATACATGTCCCCATTTTTCATAATGATCTCCAGTGACAACTAATCATTTTGTTATATCTCACTAATATTCTGTTGCTTTCAAACAGTGAGGTAGGTAAGCCTACATATATCAAGATAAAAAGCCATGGAGACGGTGAACTGTCCCTGTTGTGCAGGGGATAGCGTGTTGGATTTCTAATCCAGAGGCCGTGGGTTAGAATGGTTTATTAACCAGTTGTTAGTGGTTTTTTTTAGACGAAGAATAATTGAGTTTCGAGAATAATTCTCTAATTGTAGTTTTTAGGCGATCTAAGGGAAGAAAAAAAAAAAAAAAAAAAAAAAAAAAAAAAAAAAAAAAAAGAAAAAAAAAAAAAGAAAGGATGAGTAATGCAAAAGGCCGGTCATTAGCGAAAACAGGTGTCAAAAAAGGTATCTAGGCCAGCGTGTTTGACCGAATTTCAAGTGACAATGGAAATTGTTATTTGGGAGAATAGAATTAAAGGTAATTAAAAGAAAGAAAGAAAACAGGCTTGGTAAAAGTGTATGAACATATGTACGATTGATAAAAATGTCGGTCAAAGCATCTGGCCTACTTTTGTGTAGAAGACTCATTATCAATTTGGAGAAATGGATTTTTTTTAGAACAATGGAAAACGAAATATTAATCGGGGAAAGGTGTCTTTTGGGATGAGAAGGTGACCGCTGGAATTGTATACAGATTCTGACCTGTTAAAAATCAGAACCCCACGATGATGAAGTGAAGACATTTTCAATTCAGATAATTAAGATTTTTGACTATCAGGTCTGAGCAAAAACAAAGAGGTAAAAAAACAATTGTTCTTGGCTCACAGAAAGCGCCAGCAAGACGGAGAAAATTCTTCCTGAAGTCACATCTAATTAGCGGCGGGCTGTTTTGACAGAAACCAGGAAGGTGAGAAAGGCCGAGATTGTCATTTTTCGTGCGTGCGAAAAAGGCCAAATTAGATTTTGTTTTTTTTAGCAAGGTGTTCTTTCCCAGAACAACGACGGGATAAGCCACGCCCGATTGGAGACGTCACGAAGTACGGGAGACGCCCAACCAGAATCTCATTAGCCGAAAGCGGTCACGTGATATGCGAGAAAGAGGAGAAAGGACGCTCGATCAAGACCCATTGGTCGAAAACGGTCACCTGACATACGAGAGACCGGGAGAGATGGGTATGCGCCTCCCCACCAGAGGCACTGTGAGGAAGTAGGGGTGAAAATAAGAGCGATAATGGGAAATCAGAAATAATGCGACTTTTGGAATTATCGAGAAAACCCTGACGCCGACAGACCCCCCCCCAGTTTGTTGCGGCGTCAATAAAAGCAGGACCCCAATCGACAGAAATCAGTTGCAGCTGGACCGCGGGCAGACGGTGAGGGAAGTTGAACGCGGGCATCGGGCCCGGTTCATTCGCCCCTTTGCGGGCAAGAGAATCCGGAAGACAAGAAATCCTTCCAGCCCAAGTCGAAGAAGAAGAAGATTGCTCGAAAGCCGCAGAGAAGTTGCAGCCAAGTCGAAGAAGAAGAAGAGAAGAAGGCCGAAGAATTGCAGGTCAGACAAGAAGAAGAATTGCAGGCAGACAGAGAAGAGTTGCAGCCCCAGACAAGAGAAGAGTTGCACCCCAGACAGACAGAAGAAGAAGAATTGCCGGCCAGACAGAAGAAGGACGGCAGCCCAGGCCGAAGACAGGAGACAAGAAGAAGAGTTCAGCCCCGGACGGCAGCGAGAAGAGATCACTCAGACGACAGAGAGAAGAGTTCCCAGGACGGCAGCGAGAAAGAGACCTCGGACGACAGAGAGTTCAGCCCCCGGACAGAGAAGAGATCACCTCAGACGACAGTCCCCGGACGACAGCGAAGAGATCACCTCAGACGACAGAGAGAGATACCCCCAGACGGCAGAGAGAAAGGGTTCCAGGACAGACAGGCAGAAAAGTTGCAGGCCAAACAAGCAAATCAGTTCAACCTCAGTCGACAGAAAAGAGTTGCAGGACGGAAGAAGAAGAAGTTGAAATCAAACCAAGCCCAAGAACAGAAATTCGACCAAACCAAATCGAAGTGAAGAAATACGTCCAACTCAAGCCGAAGAGAAGAATCAGCTGTGAACGACTGGTAGAGATTAGCCCCAGTGTCAAAACTAAACCACACTCCGACATACAAAATTCTGAAGAGTAGACAACTCGAAGTCTTTAAGTTGTATGATAGAAGCTTGGTGCCACAGTCCACAAAGCGGGTCGGGAAGTAAGAATAATTTTTATGTAACGAACATTAGATATAAAAGGTTGTTACCCTTTTTTTTTATCAGTAATTTTTTGTCTCGTGAGTTTTTTTTTCTTTTACTTGTGTTTTGCCACCCCGTCGGACTCAACTTGCATACGGCCCCAATCCCTGTTTGATCCCGTCTGTCTAAGATCTAATCACAACGTGGGTAGACAGACCGGAGATCAGTACAGTTACCCTAGTAACCAGGTGTTGGAAGCGGGTTGAGAAAGGCGAGGCTGGTAATCATCTAACCAAGGGGTTGGAACGGCACACTTGGAACAGCGAAGAGCGACCAGGAGGAGCGACGTCACAGTTGGCGCCGTAACCAAAGGATTCGACCCTGGACCAGGTGTCGCCGTCACATATGGTGCCGTGACCAAAGGATTTCAACCCTGAGACAACCACGTCACATCACATCGATCGACCGCCGTTGCTGAAAATTCAAACAGGACTCAGAACGACCCGGGACCGAAAAGAACAAGAACAGAATCGTCTGTAAGGTAGGACACCTTATTTTATTTCCCAACCTCGATTGTTGCTGCATAGATTGTCTTTCTCTGTAGATATGTCAGACTATGATTCAGATAGAGCAGTGGGGGGTGAAGAGGAAGTAAGACAGGGGTTGTCAGTTGATTTAAGAAAGCTGTTAGGTGGACCGAGGGTCCCAGTATTTGACGGCAGCGGGAAAGAATTTAAAAACTGGCTGGCAATCCTTGAGAAGAGCCGAATTATCTACGAGCTTTCAGACCAAGAAACCCTGTATTTGGCATACGATGCCACAAAGGGAAAAGCATCTGAGTTCGTGAAGGAGCTCTTGGAGAGTCAACCCTGCTTGTCTTGGGAAGGGATAAAAAGACTGTTAACTAAAGAGTTCGCCGACGAAGGCACGGCCATAGAGGCCATGAGGGCCCTCCTAAAACTGACACAGCTGCGGGATGAAACCCCGGGAGAATTGGGGGCCCGAGCAGGGAAGCTGTCGTCGTTGGCATTCCCCGAAGTGGTCAGAGATAATGCGGTTATGCAGGCCCAACTGGCGGACCTGTATGTAGAGGCGCTGAGCGACGAGCGTGTTCGTCACGACGTACTAAAAGAAGGACCGCTGAGACTGTCGGCAGCAATAGAGCTGGCCAGGGAGAGCCAGGGCGTGTGGGAAAAAGTAAAGAGGTGTGGGAAGAAGCAAATACCAAGTCAGGAGGCTGGAAGACGGGGGGTAGGCGGAAGATCCCCCGCGTGGAATCAGAGGGTTAAGGTAGAGGTGGATCAGGCAGAATTATGGGAAGAAGACCCCAATAGAAAGGCATGGTCGACCAGGCATGGTTTTTTTAAGCCCACGCCGGGTCGATACGGGCTGGTCTGCTGGACCTGTGGGTACGAGGACCACAGGGCGGCGGAATGTCCGACGAAGTGGGGGTTGCCCCCAGACTTCAATCAGGACAGATGCACCAGGTGTGGTAAGAAAGGACACCTGGCCAAGTGGTGCGGGCTGAGGAAGGGTGCCCCACCGATATTAACAAAGAAGGCTGAGCCCAAGAGACCGGCCCAGGGAAAAGCCAGCGGGCCACCCCAGAATTAAGAGGGAGGGTGGCCCAGTTAAAAAGAAGAGAAATAAAAGCTTGGACCAGTGGACGGGCGAACCGCTTGAATAGAGGACGGGTTCCCCCGAGAATAGACACAAGGCCAACCCAGTTAAAAAGGGAAAGAGCAAAATGTTGGACATGTGGTCGGGCGGGCCACTTTGCGGCAAGCTGTCCAACAAGAAGGTGCTGGTTTTGCAGGAGGCCAGGACACCTGAAAAGAAACTGTATCCTTAGAAACGGCCGTGGGAGACCGGGAGAGGTCCGGCCGGGGTCGCCCAGGTGCAGGGGGCGCAGAACTCCACCTCATGAGAAAAATGAAGGTGATTTATTACTACCGGCACCTATGGCTGGGTTAACCCAAGGGTGGAGACCCAGGAAGAAGAAAGCTCAAGTGTTCTCTTCGCTAACGCAAGAGAAAGAACTATCCTGTAGAGCAGAGATAGGTGGTAGAGAGATGAGGGCTTTGGTGGACACAGGAGCATCTGTGTCATTGATGAGAGAGGAAACATACAGGCGGGTGAAACGGAAGAGAAGGTTACGGGAAGCGGACATAGAGGTCACGCAAGCAGATGGAGCCCCCCTGGAGATAAAAGGGATGGTGAGGCTCCCGGTGAGGATTGGGAGGGTGAAAAGCACCCAAAATTTTTACGTAACCCCCGACCTGTGTACGGAGGCAATCTTGGGAGAAGATTGGCTCCGGAGCCAGAGGGCCCAGATCGAGTTTAATCCTACTGTGTTGGTGGTGAACGGCGAGAGAACGCCATTGGGATGCCCACCAGAGGAAGAGATAACCATAGTGGTGGAGGAAGATGTAAAGTTACCTCCTAGGACCGCAGTGTCGGGAAAGGGTAGGTTAATGTCAGGAAAAAAGGTATGGAGAGGACCTCTGCAGTTGGTCCCTGTAGAAGGAAAGGGCCTAGAAGATAACGAGGTAACCCTGTGCGAAACGGTAGTGGAGGCAGCCGAGTTGGTGCCCATAATGATGGTGAACCAGGCCCAAAAGACTATAAAGGTTAGGAGAGGGGAGAAGATAGGAAGAGCACTTCCCTACGAACTCTGAATCGGGTGAGATTCGAGGAGGAACGAAGGAAGCTAGTAGAGCAAACAGAAGGAATCTTAGAGGAAGATATATTAGCACCGGATCAATTTAGAACCAGAGAGGGGGGGTCTGTTAAGGGACAATCGAGATGTGGTGGCCCAGTCAGACAAGGAGCTAGGTCAGACCCACACAGTCGAAATGAAAATCGACACCGGAGACCACCCCCTGTGAAATTAAAACTCTACCGGACACCTATACATAAAAGACCCCTTGTAGAAGAGGCAGTAGAGGAAATGTTGGAAGCTGGGATGATCGAAAGATCGATCTCTCCTTGGAGCTTCCCAATAGTAATAGTAGGTAAGAAAGATGGCGGGCACCGTTTCTGTGTAGATTTTAGAAAGCTAAATTCTATATCGAAGCCGTTGGCGGTGCCATTGCCATTGATAGACGACATTTTGGCATTATTAGGGAAGGCAAAGTACTTCTCTACGTTGGACTTGAGGTCCGGGTATTGGCAGGTAGCCCTGGATGAGGCTGACAAGGAGAAGGCCGCATTTGCGTGTCACCTGGGACTGTTTCAGTTCAGGGTGATGCCATTCGGTTTAGCTAATGCCCCGGGAGTCTTCCAACAGCTAATGTCAATAGTGTTAGGAGGATACGAGAGCTTTGCCATGGCGTATTTGGACGATATCTTGATATTTTCGGAAACAGTGGAACAACACTTTTTCCATTTAAGACAAGTGTTGGGAAGGTTAAGGAAACACGGCTTAAAATTAAAATTGTCAAAGTGTCAGTTTCTGAAGGAAGAAACTAGGTATTTAGGCTTCGTCATAAACGGAGACGGTATTAAACCCGACATGGATAAGGTAAAGGTCATAAGGGAAATGCCAGAGCCTAAGACAGTGAGGCAGGTAAGAGGTTTTATAGGAGCTATAGGCTACTACCGACGCTTCGTCCCGGCATTTTCAAGAATTGCCATACCACTAGTAGCCCTGACGAAGAAATACGCTAGGTTCAAGTGGACAGAGGACTGTCAACGAGCATTTGATTCGCTAAAGGAACAGTTGACAACCGTCCCACTGCTGACGTACCCAGACCTCAGCAAGCCCATGATATTATACACGGATGCCAGTGAGCAGTGTGTAGGGGCAGTACTTACCCAGCCGTGTCCTGATAAGGAAGGACCAGTGCCAGGCATACCAGAGGAAGTACCGATATACTTCCTCTCCCATAAGCTCTCAGAGACACAACAGAGGTGGCCAGTAATAGAAAGGGAAGCATATGCCATCATGTATGCTCTCCAAAAACTGGACTACTATTTAAATGGTGCGGTCTTTACTATAAAAACAGACCACAAACCTCTGCAGTACCTATTGCAGGCAGAGTGGACAAATAATAAGAAAATTCAACAGTGGGCACTTAAGTTAAGTGGCTACCACTGTAAGATAGAGTATTTGGCAGGAAAGGAAAACACGTGCGCAGATTTACTCTCAAGAATACCGAAACAACTGGAAGAAAGATCTGTAAAGGTAGAACAGGGAGTAGATGATAAAGCCTATAGAATAGGAGTAATTAACTCTAATAAGCTAAAAGATCGCCCTATGTTAGAATCGGACGAAGAAGGGGACGCCCAGATAATAACCGATCCCTACTGGACAGAAGGAATTGAAAAGGAGCAAGCAGACAGTGAAATAGCTGCTCTGAGAGAGAAGGTGAAGGCAGGAGAGACCACCAAGTATGCCATAATAGAGGAAAGGCTGTATTATCTCTCAGGAAGGGATGAAGAAGTCAAGCCCAAGTTGTATGTGCCCAAAAGTTTAAGACCAGAGATATTGGAGCAGTGCCACGAGAGGTTGGGTCACATGGGAATTGATAGGACATGTGATCTCATAGGAAGAAAGTACTATTGGCCCAAACTGTACGGAGAAGTCACTAACTATGTTCGGAGTTGTGTAGTGTGCCAGTCGCAGAGCAGAAGGCAGGAAATGGCACCCTTGGAGGAAACAGACGTACCAAACTTCCCCTTCGAGAAGGTGAGTATGGATGTATCAGGACCATATGGGGAAACTGCACAAGGAAACAACTATATAGTGAGTTTTGTCGATTGGCTAACAAATTGGCCTGAAGCATTTGCAGTACCAGACAAGAAGGCCAGAACTGTGGCCGGGTTGATAATAAGTGAAATCTTCCCTAGGTATGGTGCCCCTGTGCAATTGGTAACAGATAATGGCACGGAGAATGTGAACAGCATCATGAGAGAAGTTCTGACAGGTTTGAATGTAGAGCACATAAAAACATCTCCATATCACCCCCAAGGAAATGCTAAAGTGGAAAGGTTTCATAGAACCTTGGGAGATGTATTGGCCAAGCTGGTCAGAGAAAACACTGGAAATTGGGACTTGTATTTGACGCAGGCTCTGGCGGCCGTGAGGTTTACGATAAACGAAACCTCCAGATTTTCTCCTTATTTTTTGTTGTTTGGCAGAGACGTGGTCCTGCCTGTGGATAACCTACTGAAGCCCCGAAGAAGGTATATGGGAGAAGATCATCATCAACTATTGCTGGAACAGCAACATAAGATATTCGTACAGGCCAGAAGAAGAATAAAGAGGGCCCAGAAGAAAAGAAATGAGAGGGTGAATGCTGAAAGAAAGGTGGTAGAATTGAAGGTTGGAGACCCTGTCTACTATAAAATCCACCAGAGAGAAGGAAAACTGGACCAGAGATGGGAACCGTACTACCGGATAGTAGAGCAGACGGGCCCAGTATCATATGTAATATGGGATCAAGTGGCAGGACGAGCGAGGAGGGTTCATGCCAATGATCTGAAGAAGGCTGAAATAGCTAACCTGGAAATGAGCGAGCCGAGGCCTAAGAAGACAAGGAAAAGGAAGGTAACTCTGGTTGAACCGGAAGAAATGGAAACGGAAGAAGACTCCGAGGAAGATGAGGAGATAGGTCGACTAAGCAGTCCGAGTGACAGAGTTGGAACCCTCAGCGGGGATTAGCGATGTTCAGTCGTCGACTGAATCGGTGCAGAGAAGACCCCGTGAGATCGCCATCACACCCCCATGTCCGAAGAAAAGGAAGAAAAAGACGAGGAGGTCCAATCAAGCAGTCGAAGGCTCTAAAAAGAGGCACCCTGAACAGGACGAAGGGCCCAGCGAGTGGGAGGAGGAGGATCGAATACCCCTTTCCCAGCTCAAGGAAAGGATAAGGAACAGGAGAAATTTAGACATAGAGTCGAGAGGTATTGAAGACATTCAAGGCGAAGACTCTAAACAGAAAGAAGAATCAGGGGATGAAGAAGAGGACAAAAAACCTCCTGGACGGAAGTTAAACACAGAAAGAAGGTTAGAGGTTGAGCAGGAATCACCTCAGAAGATGAGATCAGGGAGGGAGAAGAACCCCAAATCTCAGTAGAACAAAAGGGCTGTGCAGAATAGAAGCATTTAGTGTCGACAGATAACGACACTGGCTCATCCAAAAACCTACTGGCTGACTGCGGTGGATGTGAGTGGAGGGATGGAGTTGCGGGCTGCACCTCACGAGGGACGAAAAAAAATTATTGGCATTGTTGATTGACCATCAGTGGTGTCATGAAGTACGACCTTTAGAGTGAGCGCCACGCACACCTGACCAGACCATTCTGTCCGCTAGAGGTTAGTTAGAGGAGGGAAGAGCCGAACTTAGTAAGAAGTGATTGAGTGATGAGTCGAGCGAGACTGAGTGGTTGTGAAGAATAACAACAAGAGAATTTGTTACCTTTTCAGGAATGATCAAGATGAAAGGGTTGGTGATGACGATGATGGTGATAGCCACGCTGATGGTGACGATGGCGGAGGCCGGGAGGCGCAGCCGAAACACCATTTTTAAAAAAAACGAGCCAAGTAATAATAACCAGGTCTAAGTGGTTGGTCACATTCGTGATAGATTTGAACCCGTATGAGTCGCTATTAGATAAGTTAGGAAACGAGCTGACGCAGCTGGATGCAGCCCGATTGAAAGTAGGACAAGATTATCCCAAGCACAAAGGGTATCTTAGTTTATTGCACTCCCTAGAATCAGAAGCCACTATGATAGAGGCTCAATGGAAAGACATGCAAAACTACCTGCAGGGAATAGAGTTACTGCAGACGCGGGAAAGGAGATCCGTACTTCCGATTGTGGGAAAGGCATTGAGTGTCTTGTTTGGAACAGTAACTGAAGATGACGTTAAATTCATAAGAAGGAAACTGGGACAAGTGGAAGTAAACCAGAGGACGCTTGCCCAGGTGGCAAGAGAGAGTGTGACGATATTAAATGTGACAAGGTTAGAAGTGTCCAAAAATAGAGCCAGAATCAATTGGTTAATAGACAACCTGGCGAAGTTGAGACAAGAGGTAATTAATAATACAGAAACTGTAATGGTTGAATTACAGGAAATAAGCGGATTCATGCAAAAATATTTCCAGCTAATGACGATTACGAATAAGGTACGACAAACTAGTCAGTCGTTGACGACCTTGCTGGAACACGTGAGGGCACAATTAGACATGCTGTCATTAGGACACCTCTCCCCAAGTATAGTAAATCCGGGTCACCTAAGGGAAGCACTACTTGGCATACAGGGAATTACCCCACCATTTAAGGATGTGTGGACCCCACTAAAGAATTGTGGAATATTATAATGCACTAGGCTGTGTGACCTTGTTAGAAAATAGGCGATTATTGGTAGTGATATCTGTCCCGTTATTAGATAGCGAGAGTATATTCGAGATATACCAGGTTATAAACTTACCCATTCCCTACCCCAGAAGAGATCAAGGTTTGGGAATGATAGCAAGGTATAAGGTGGAAGCAGACTACATAGCTTTAAATTCGGGGAGAACGAAATTCATGTTGCTATCAGCTGAAGAAGCTAGAAGGTGTAGAGATGATACCCTAGGGACTTGTACCTCGTTAAGCCCTATCTATAAAACTGGTAACCGCAGACTGTGCATATTAGAATTGTTTGAAGGGAAGGGGGAAGGAATCAAAAGAATCTGCCAAGTGGAGGTATTAACAAACTCGGCATTACCACAAGCTATCAGTGTTTCAGACGGGGTGTGGGCAGTAGCCACACAGAAACATATCAGCTTGTCTAGGGTATGTGGAGGAGAGTCCACAAGGACATTAAGAATAAGGCCACCGTTATCCCTGGTGACGCTACCCATGGGATGTTCGGCGGTTGGGGTGTCCATCTCCTTGCCCCCCTATTACCAGATGGAAGAAAGATATGAAGAAAAAGATTCACTCATAGAGATGATTGGTAGAGGCTTAGTCAATTGTACAGAATTATGGGAGCCGATAGTGAAGAGATTCTCTAATGTTACCTTAAATAAGATGCCAGTATTAATGAAGCCAATAGAAAAGATCGATATGGATCAATTAAGAGATAAGTTAAGTGCGTTGGGAAACGAAGGTGTGGCTTGGGAAGACGATGAGCAGATCGCGATAAGTTGGTCAATAGTAATGGGTACATTCCTAGTTATAACCATCGGGGGTGTATTAATATGGAAGATTAAGAGTAAGAGAAGATTAGCGAACGACAGTCTAGTGAGCATGCAGCAACTCGAGAGGGAGATGCCGAGCAGTGTTCCTTACTCAGACAGGACTGGCGAAGAAATTGCTGAAAGACCAACGGAGGAGGCTGGCATGAGACCACCACGTGCGGCGGAAAAACCTCCCACAGCGGAGAGGAAAACATTGACCAAGAAGAACAAACCATAGTGAACACATCTGCACCTACAGACACACGCACACATTACCCTTGCATGTAGAAAAAAAAGAAAAAAAAGAACATTACCTTGCATGTAGAACAAAAAAGAAAATGAAAAGAACATTACATTGCATGTAGAAAAAAAAGAAAATGAAAAGAACATTACCCTTGCATGTAGAACAAAAGAAAATGAAAAGAACATTACATTGCATGTAGAACAAAAGAAAATGAAAAGAACATTACATTGCATGTAGAACAAAAGAAAATGAAAAGAACATTAATTGCATGTAGAAAAAAAGAAAATGAAAAGAACATTACCATTGCATGTAGAAAAAAAGAAATGAAAAGAACATTACATTGCATGTAGAACAAAAAGAAAATGAAAAGAACATTACATTGCATGTAGAACAAAAGAAGATGAAAAGAAACATTGCATGAAGAACAAAAGAAAATGAAAAGAACATTACCCATTGCAAAAAAAAGATGAAAAGAACATTACCCTTGCATGTAGAACAAAAAAGAAAAAAAAAGATGAAAAGAACATTACATTGCATGAAAAGAATATTACCCTTGCATGTTAGAAAGTAGAATAGAATTGCATGAGACAAATGCATGGTGCATGTTAAATGATGTAATTGGGTTTAGGTGTCATTTACGGGTAAATGACAAATCGGTTAGGGAGGATTGTGGCACCCTGCATTATTAAAAAAAAAAAAAAAAAGAAATATTCATAGAAATATGATTTAATTTTTTTTATTCGGTTTATTAACCAGTTGTAGTTTTTTTTAGACGAAGAATAATTGAGTTTCGAGAATAATTCTCTCAAATTGTACTTAGGCGATCCTAAGGGAAAAAAAAAAAAAAAAAAAAAAAAAAAAAAAAAAAAAAGAAAAAAAAAAAAAAAAGGATGAGTAATGCAAAAGGCCGGTCATTAGCGAAAACAGGTGTCAAAAAGGTATCTAGGCCAAGCGTGTTTGACCGAATTTCAAAAGACAATGGAAATTGTATTTTGGGAGAATAGAAAAAGGTAATTAAAAGAAAGAAAGAAAACAGGCTTGGTAAAAGTGTATGAACATATGTACGATTGATAAAAAAATGTCGGTCAAAGCATCTGGCCTACTTTTTGTGTAGAAGACTCATTATCAATTTGGAGAAATGGATTTTTTTAGAACAATGGAAACGAAATATTAATCGGGGAAAGGTGTCTTTTGGGATGAGAAGGTGACCGCTGGAATTGTATACAGATTCTGACCTGTTAAAAATCAGAACCCCACGATGATGAAGTGAAGACATTTTCAATTCAGATAATTAAGATTTTTGACTATCAGGTCTGAGCAAAAACAAAGAGGTAAAAAAACAATTGTTCTTGGCTCACAGAAAGACGCCAACAAGACGGAAAAAATTCTTCCTGAAGTCACATCTAATTAGCGGCGGGCTGTTTTGACAAAAACCAGAAAGGTGAGAAAGGCCGAGATTGTCATTTTTCGTGCGTGCGAAAAAGGCCAAATTAGATTTTTTTTTTTTAGCAAGGTGTTCTTTCCCAGAACAAGGACGGGATAAGCCACGCCCGATTGGAGACGTCACATAAGTACGGGAGACGCCCAACCAGAATCTCATTAGCCGAAAGCGGTCACGTGATATGCGAGAAAGAGGAGAAAGGACGCTCGATCAAGACCCATTGGTCGAAAACGGTCACCTGACATACGAGAGACCGGGAGAGATGGGTATGCGCCTCCCCACCAGAGGCACTGTGAGGAAGTAGGGGTGAAAATAAGAGCGATAATGGGAAATCAGAAATAATGCGACTTTTGGAATTATCGAGAAAACCCTGACGCCGACAGACCCACCCCAGTTTGTTGCGGCGTCAATAAAAGCAGGAACCCCAATCGACAGAAATCAGTTGCAGCTGGACCCCAGGACGAGTTGAACGCGGGCATCGGGCCCGGTTCATTCGCCCCTTTGCGGGCAAGAGAATCCTAAGACAAGAAATCCTTCCAGCCCAAGTCGAAGAAGAAGAAGATTGCTCGAAAGCCGCAGAGAAGTTGCAGCCAAGTCGAAGAAGAAGATTGAAGAAGCCGCAGAAGCCAGACAGATTGCTCGAAGGAAGAAGTTGCAGCCAGACGAAGAAGAAGAAGATGCAGGCCAGACAGGCGCAGAAGAATTGCAGCCAAGACAAGAGAAGAAAAAAGAACGGACAGCGAGAAGAATTGCCACCCCAGACAAGAAGAAGAGCTGCAGGCCAGACAGGACGAAGAATTGCAGGCCTGACAAGAAGAAGAGTTCAGCCCCGGACGGCAGCGAGAAGAGATCCCCTCAGACGACAGAGAGTCAGAGTTGGACGGCAGAGAAGAGATCACCTCGGACGACAGAGAGTTCAGCCCGGACGGCAGAGAGCTCAGATCACCTCAGACGACAGAGAGCTCAGATCACCTCGGACGACAGAGCTCAGATCACCTCGGACGACAGAGAGTTCAGATCCCCGGACGACAAGCTCAGTCCACCTCAGACAGGCAGTAAAGTTGCAGGCCAAACAAGCAAATCAGTTCAACCTCAGTCGACAGAAAAGAGTTGCAGGACGGAAGAAGAAGAAGTTGAAATCAAACCAAGCCCAAGAACAGAAATTCGACCAAACCAAATCGAAGTGAAGAAATACGTCCAACTCAAGCCGAAGAGAAGAATCAGCTGTGAACGACTGGTAGAGATTAGCCCCAGTGTCAAAACTAAACCACACTCCGACATACACAATTCTGAAGAGTAGACAACTCGAAGTCTTTAAGTTGTATGATAGAAGCTTGGTGCCACAGTCCACAAAGCGGGTCGGGAAGTAAGAATAATTTTTATGTAACGAACATTAGATATAAAAGGTTGTTACCCTTTTTTTATCAGTAATTTTTTGTCTCGTGAGTTTTTTTTCTTTTACTTGTGTTTTGCCACCCCCGTCGGACTCAACTTGCATACGGCCCCAATCCCTGTTTGATCCCGTCTGTCTAAGATCTAATCACAACGTGGGTAGACAGACCGGAGATCAGTACAGTTACCCTAGTAACCAGGTGTTGGAAGCGGGTTGGGAAAGGCGAGGCTGGTAATCATCTAACCAAGGATTCGGAGGCCGTGGGTTCTGATTCCACCAGGGATGTGTTCTTATCGTCCTCGCAAAAACCGATTATTTATTGTCATTCAAAGAAATTTAGTCCTGATGTGAGAAAAATGTTAAGAGAATTATGTAAAAGAATATTTATCATCAGAGGCAGCCCAAATAACATGGTCCAGCGAGATATCCCCTGCGCTACAGAGACAAGTCGCAACTCAACTCGCGTTTTACATTTATATACATTTAGGTTTTGCTACTTCATTATAGGAAAGCATCAAAATATCAGATTTAAGAAAATAATTAATGGTTACTGGATATCAAATTTAAAAGCTGAAAGTTTCCCCATTAATTTTCAGAATAAATAATGCTTTCTTCATCTTGGAAATTCATTCGTAATATTTTTCAATTATCCGATCCCTTGGTCACTCATTTTCTGGTCATGTTTCTGGATAACTTAACAATAAGATAAGAAAATCTTTACGTGCACAACATTTATCATAGAAAATTAATCACTGTGTGATGATAACAAAAGCAATGATTACGTATTAAAAACAAGATGTTAAAGTTTTCGATTATAATACTACAATAATTTAGCATATCCGCCATTTTCATCACGCGGTTATTGGTATTGTAAAATGAATGGCGTTGACAACAATTACGGATACGTCGTCGTGACCCGAAAACTATTTCAAAGCTATTCGTATATTCTTTTATATGATTGCGTTCGGCCCATTTATCATTGACTGAACGAGGTCTTCACCTATTTGTAGTAGTTCCATAATGATAGATTCGGCCTTTTCATTATGTAACGAGAAGGGAGCTAGGGAAGAACGTTTTATTATATCATTTATATTTTTCCATTACGGGCAATGTTATATCCATGATATAATAACACTGTAGCTTACAGATAAAACTGGAAAGACTGGCTGAAAGAAAAATGAATGACAAACATGCTGTTTTCAGAGAGTCTTTTAGTTTTAATTACTAAGAGATACACAAAACTATATACACTTGCTGCATGTCACACTTCTTTTTGTAAGAAAATGACGCTTGATTTGATTTGAGAAATCAGTTCTATTGTCAAATGGAAAAATGTTTGTCTTCAAAATCAAAATGATTTCTGTCACTCATGTAGTTTAAAACTAGACCATGTCAAAGTATCAGAATACAGCTCTACTTAAACATTTGGCGTCGCGAAACAAAATGGTGGTACTCGAAAATTAAATTTAGACCATTAAGTTTCAGTTTATATGCTACTAGCAGCATGGCCCGGCGTTGCCCGTGCTTGATTCAAAAATCGTACGACTCATACAGCAATCGCTATCACTTGACTTAAAATATTTTTGCCCTTCCTTGCCTTTAAAGAAGTGCCCTTTGCCGTGCTGATGTTACTACATGCCTTATTTCTTGCCTATCTCACACTGCGAATTTTTCTAAGCTCTATACTAAACATTAAATCTGTTACGAAAAAAGAACTAAACACAATGAACACAAAACAATCAGTTTTAAAAAAGGACTCGTAACTGGAAGAACCGAATGAAAAAAGAATATTAACAACAAATACTTTTTCACACCCAAACCAGTTCTGCGGAATCAGAATCAACGTTTAGTTTAAGCAAGCGAATGAGCCAATTGGAGTAAAGTGCCATGCAGATTTAAATTTTTCCCACTTTTGACGAATGCAGCTATCGATTTTTTTTGCATGCTACCATGCTAGTTATCATTCGTGTCAGCTGTTGGCTCTCATGCTGGCCAATAGAATCTTCCTGTCTATTCGTGGCAGCCAGCTATAGGCTCTCACTCTGGACAGTAGAAAATGGCCGCAAACTACATGAAAACTGCCATAGAAGCATGAAGAAATCGGTTATTTCCATTGTCGATGGGAGTTGGGAAATGCAAAGTCTGTCTTGGCCTTCCCGCTAACTTGGAGCATGTGCATGTAAATTTTGGTGCAAATCCGTCGAAAATTGCGGCCGTGCATTCGTTACACACCCGCCCACATATCCTGCCTTTTATATATATATATATATATATATATATATATATATATATATTGTATTGAGCACATTTTTTATTATTTTAGCTGTTGGTAGGGAGAGCTTTACCTTTGATTGTGGTAGATGCTATTTTCAGTACCCTAATTATTTTATTAGATGCTTTTGTCAGTACCCTAATTATTTTCTTAGATGCTTTTGTCAGTACCCTAATTATTTTATTAGATGCTTTTGTCAGTACCCTAATTATTTTATATTCAATGTTTTGGGGTTATTTTTTAAGCATTTCACTCCAAGTAAGTCAGAAGTGCCATTATCACACAGGGGGTTATGGAGAGTGAAAATGAGAGAAAAGAATGGGTGTAGGGGGGATTGAAGAAAGGAAAAAAGAACAGGTATCAACGCAACAAAACATGGTGACTGAGGTTGCATTTAAGTTTTTAATGATTGTAGTTATCATGGAAGCAAGTCAGAGGAATGGTGTTCCAATATGGAGAAGTGCGAGGAAAGATACTGTTAGAAGTGCGGTTACATTTAACTATTTCAACAGTAAAAGTTGTAGTCAGGGCACCAGGGAAAAATGCTCATCATTGCAGTAGCCATGAAAATATTTGTAGAAAAGACAGAGGGAAGCTACAGCGGCTGAAGTCAAGAAGCTAATTCAGTACCGATTACATTACAGATCCTACTTTAGACAGATAGATAGATACACACATATACAATACACACATACATATATACATACATATATATAAACTTACATAGTTACAAACCTAATATATATTTTCAGTGTTTGATGCAAAATAAATTTCTATTCATTTCTATTTCATTTGGTCAACATGTGTATTTAAAGTAGTTTCCGGTTATTATTTTTAGTTAGGAGGACTTGTGTATGTTTAGGTTTCATTTGTTTACTTTTTGTGTATCGTTCTCTGGAGAAAAAAAAAAAACGCTGAGTCACCGGCCGTGCTTTCAAATTGATTTCGTGCAAAAACAATTGTGTTTTTCCAATTTTACGTGGTCCTGTGAAGTTTTGTTGAAATCGGTTGAAAAATGGAGGAAATACGACCCCATATATAAACAAACAGACACACACACACACACAATCTGCGTTTTATAATAAGTAAGATTTCACAAAAGCGTAATACTTAACGGGAGGTGCTACACATGCTCTGTGGTAATAAAACTCGCGTGCCTCGCCGTTGCAAATTGTTCCGTGACAGCAGAAGGATTTTCAGTATCGTTTGTTAATACCTGAGGTGGCGAAAAATCTGCCGATGAAAAATGGGGTCATAAATGAGGAACGTTTAAAACTTACAGTCATATCACATAAGTATACATTCTGGCGCCGTTTGTGTCAGGCCGGTTAGCACAGTTGGTTAGAGCGTCGTGCTAATAACGCGAATGTCGTGGGTTCGAGCCCCATACTGGCCATAACCTCAGTTTTTCTTTTATTATTATTGAAAAGTATTTTTTAACGTTTTACAAATTATCTTTTCTTTCGTTTAAAAATGCTTTTGGATTTTTGTTGCCTCCGTTGAGAACTCGCGGACAAACACAAAATCATTTCTTGATAATTTTAAATGAAAATAATTTTTTTAATTTTAAAAGAAATTTGTTAAATGAAAAATAATAAAATGTTTTGAAGAGTGAGAAATTTAGTTTCTTCTCGTCATTGCTGTTTGACGCAAACATGAAAAGGCCGTGATCTTTAATTGGAGATATCAAGGCAATATGTTTCTATTTCGTGTTAGACGAATTAGTGTATTTGGAGAAAGTATTGATCCACATCACTTTTATTTGATGTGTTAACATCTTAATTATGTCATTATTTTCTCTTCGAGTAACATGTGCTATCCATTTTAGTTGTTGCTGCTCTTGGTATTATTCAAGTGATATGGTTTCTGTTATTTGCTACAGTTCTTTGTGATTCGTGATGAAAATGGGATTATGAATTAGAAACGTTTAAAACGCACACTAGTATGAAATAACGATACATTTCGCAAGATCTCATGTCAGTCCGGTTAGCACAGTTGGTTAGATCTTGGTGCTAATTTAATTCCAATATGATTTAAGAGGTACAGCATATTAACATATTATTATTTAATAGTGAAATGTTTTTTGGTGCGGAACATTTTCCTAGACAATTTATTTTACGTAATATATATATATCATTCGCTTTGTATCCTGTCATTTTAATGGAAGCTACAACCATCACTTTTATAACATTTTCGACCACCTGAGTACTGGTTGGTGACTCCCAAACTAAAGTGGTAAGCAAGAAAACTAGCATTCCATGATCTCGAGTTACAACTAATTGTTTCGTTCTAATATTCTATTGCTTTCCTACAATGACGTAGCTAAACTTAGATATATCAAGGTAAAATGCAGAGATTAGTGTCGCTCGTCACCGATGATAGTGATTTTTTAATGTTTCTCATTCATGACCCCATTTTTCATAACGATTTGGAGTAAAACCTAATCGTTATGTTGTAGCTAACTAATATTCTATTGCTTTCTTACAATGAAGTAGCTAAACTTACATATATCAACGTAAAATTTATCCGTCCCTGTAGCGCAGTGGATAGCGCGCTGGACTTCTAATCCAGAGGCCGTGGGTTAGATTCCCACCAGGGATGATTGGATTTTCATCCTAGTTATTTCGACGGCGCTCTAACCGACCAGACGCCAATTAAACCAAAATGTTTACTCGTCTGAGTATGATACGATAAACCGATAAGCACAACATCGGAAATGGACATAATTAATTAACTGACTCGTATTTTGATTGATTTTCCATCTGGTTATATCGACATCTTTAGATCCACTTCGAAAAACGCGCTCTGCTTCGCATTTGCTCACTGACATATATCCGGGTTGTGACAGCTTTCTCAAATATTAATGGATCTATCACTATGTTTGCCTGGAGATTTTTTTTATCTGTCTAATTTTTGGCATGGCAAAATTTTGGTCTTGTTACCTCGTTGGATTTTTTATAAATTTCTCTATCATCATAAAATTATTTACACACACGCGCGCACACACACACACACATACACACCCACACACACACATATATATATGTAGTTTGAGTGTGTGAGATTTATGTGTGTGAGAATTTGTGGAATACTTTGATGGTAAAAGTTCGTAAGCGGAATCCACAAAATATCAAGCAAATATAAGAATTATGCAAGAAAGAATGGGATAAAGTAACGGTGGATCAGTGTGGAAAACTTGTGGCCAACCATAGAAAACGACTGGACACAGTGAAACAAAACAGAGGCTACGCAACAAAATATTAAATTGATGTATTCAATACTTTTGCATGGGGTAATTTTGAACTTTGATAAAAAAGAAATGGATTCAACTACGAGTTTTTAATTTTCCTTCCACATACAACGAAAACAACGTTACGAGATATTACTTACCAAATATCAGGCAAAATGGCGAATATAAACTAGAGTTATAACAGAAATAACATGTATCCAATACTTATGCGTGTCACTGTATATACACTTGCTGCGTGTCGCACTTTTCTTGTAAGAAAATGACGTTTGATTTGATTTGAGAAATCAGTTCTATTGTCAAATGGAAACAAAAGTTTGCCTTCAAAATCAAAATGATTTCTGTCACTCATGTAGTATAAAACTAGAACATGTGAAAGTATCAGAATACAGCTCTACTTAAACGTTTGGCGTCCCGAAACAAAATGGTGGTACTCAAAAATTAAATTTAAACCATTAAGTTTCAGTTTATATGCTATTTCACAAAAGCCTAATACTTAACGTGAGATGCTACGCAAACTCTGTGGTAATTTACCATTGACTGAACGAGGTCTTCATCTATTTTTTGTAGTTCCATATTGATAGATTCGGCCTTTTCATTATGTAACGAGAAAAGAGCGAGGGAAGAAAGATTTTAGAATTTCTACTTTTTCGCGATAAAAGTGGCCCCAAATTTAAGAAAAACAATTTTTTGTCTCGAAAAAAGATTTTGTCATTAATAAGAGGAATGACCAAAATATTTTTAAATTATTTTAAAAAACTTTTTATTTCTTTTTAGTACGTTTGAAATTTTCGGTGAAAATCTTTTTTCATTTAGTTCAAAGGTCGACGTAATATTTAGCATTAGGTTATTTTTAGCGCCTTTTTCAGTTGAAAACACATCGATGTGGAAATTCTTGCGAAAATCAAATAGTTGTCGGATTTTAATGAACCTTTCAGGACTTATTAAAAAATGAATTTCTTTTAGAAATTTTTGTTTTTTAGAAAGTCATGTTAAAATTTGGCTTCATCTGCTACTTCTACTCCCTTAATTTATCAATGTAGCGCAGGGGATAGCGCGCTTAACTTCTAATCCAGAGGCTGTGCGTTCGAATCCCAACAGGGATGATTGACTTTTCTTCCTTGCTAATAACTTAATATGCATCCATTTATTTCGCGAGAGAATGACAGCGCCCCTTTTGGCCAAAATCTTTTGGTGGTAAAACTGGAGAGACCTCACCATGGCACACGCCGGTACCATGGGAGATGGAAGTCGAACACTGCCCAGACTACATAGAATCACTCTCAACTGTCGCATAGTTTCTCAGTTGACGAAAAATGAGGTCATTCTTGAGAAACGTTTAAAACGCACACTCGTATGACATATCTGTACATTACAAACAGTTCCATGTCAGGCCGGTTAGCTCAGTTGGTTAGAGCGTCGTGCTAATAACGCGAATGTCGTGGGTTCGAGCCCCATACTGGTCATAACATAATCCCTTTCTGTGGTCTTTATAGATTTCTTTACCCTAAGTACTTTCGACCTTCTCTATGATCATCTTCAGATGTAAATTACAAAGACAAATATGCTATTGTAACAGCGATAAAATTTACATTCCGTTACCATGATAACTGAATGCAGATGTGACTGATATCTTTTTCTTTGGAAAATTGTGGAATTACAAAAAAGAACTGTGCAAATTAACATAAACAACATCACTTGAGGACTACCAACAGTAGCAACAACGAAAATGGATAGCACATGTAACTTGAAGAGAAAATAATGACATAAAATCATGTTAACATTCTACACTAATTCAAATAGAAGGTTCTGAAGATTCATTAATACTGGAAAGAACTATAAAAGTTGCTAAACCTGTTTTCATAAGAAATTGTTTGTAAAGAAATATTCTATTTATTTCAACCGAACCTGGTCATGGCTGTTCGGTCAATGAATGCCAAATGTTTCCTTGTAAGGAAACGGTTAATATTACCGTTAACATTTATTCACGGTGAAAAACAAATTATATTAAACCATATTAATTTTTAAAATGCTAAATTATTTTAAAGAAAGAAAAATCATGTCGCATATTTAAAAAGAATCTGAAACGCAACACATCCACCTGATTCTCTTTTCAACTTTACTCGCTAGACACGAAGTAGAAACATACAGAGACTGCCTTGATATCTACAATTATAAGAAATTTAATGGTTTAAATTTAATCTTCGCGTCACACCATTTTGTTTCGCCACGCCAAATGTTTAATTAGAGCTGTATTCTGATACTTTGACATGACGTGGCAAAACAAATATGAATGTAAAACGCGGAACGCAGAGCGACTTGTCCCTGTAGCGCAGGGGATAGCGCGCTGGACTTTTAATCCAGAGGCCGTGGCTTCGAATTCCACCACAGCACAGCACAATTTGCAACAGCTCAGAGCACGCACATTTTATTACCACAGAGCTTGCGTAGCAACTCACGTTAAGTATTAGGCTTTTGTGAAATAGAATATATAAACTGAAATTTAATGGTTAAAATTTACTCTTCGCGTCGCACCAATTAGAGCTGTATTCTGATACTTTGACATGTTCTCGTTTTATACTACATGAGTGACAGAAATCATTTTGATTTTGAAGGCAAACCTTTTTTTCCATTTGACAATAGAACTGATTTCTGAAAATCAAATCAAACGTCATTTTCTTACAAAAAACTGTGACACACAGCAAGTGTATATAGTTTTGTTTTGTTTCTGTCTTAGTAATATAAAACTAAAAGTCTCTCTGAAAACATGTTTGTTATTCTTTTCTTTTTTTGAAATTCATCTATTCCATTCCGTCCGTGAAAAATCGGTATTGTTATGTCACGAATATAACAATGGGAAAAAACTTAAATGAGACACTCAATAAATCTTTCTTCCTTACTTACACTTGCTTTACATAATGATTATTAGCCTGAATCTATCAATATGGAACTACAACAAATTGGTGAAGACCTCGTTCAGTCAATGATAAATGGGCCGAACGCAATTATTTAAAACAATACGCGAGTAGTTTTTTCATAGTTTGCGGCTCACCACGAAGTATCCGTCCACTTACAAATTGTCATCAACTCCATTCATTTCACAATATACCAATAACCACGTAATAAAAATGGCGTACCTGCTAAACTATTGTAGTATTATAATGTAAACATTAATATCTTGTTTTTAATGCATAAATTTTCACTATTGTATGATCACACAATGATTAATTTTCTGTGATAAATGTTTTATTTTATGGTTAAATTAGCCAGAAACATGACCAGAAAATGAGTGTCCAGGGAATTGGATAATTGAAAAATAATACGAATGAATTTCCATGATGAAGGAAGAATTTTCTTATTCTGAAAAGTAATGATGAAACTTTCAGCTGTTAACTTTGATCTCTAGTGGCTAATTACTTTCTTGTCCGTGAGTGTGATATTTTGTTGCTTTCCTACAACGCAGTAAGCAAAATTAATCAAAATAAAAAACCGTGTCAACCAATGTCCCTGTAGCGCAGGGGATAGCGCGCTGGACTTCTAATGCAGAGGCCGTGGGTTCGAATCACACCAGGGATGGTAATATTTTCATCCGCACAAAAATCGATTCTTTTTTTTTTTAACCAATTGCAATTTGAAAGAAATATGGATGTTATATGAGAATGAAAAAAGAGTTTTATGCAAAAGAGAATTTTTTAGCCTATCATTATTATTATTATTATTATGAAGTTTGTATGGCACAAGACAATATATTGTGTAACTCTGAGCCAGTTATCGATAGAAAAGATGAAAGAGAAGAAGAAAAGAATGTATGCTGTTTAGTAAGAGAGAAAGAGGGGGGTATCAGTTATGGATGAGTTGTTTATCTCATGGCGGCCGTGTAGTTGATTCAGTTGAATAATGGCCTTATGTAATGATTCAAAGAAAATGTGCACAGTAATGATAAATACAAAATAAATATAAGTAAATATATATATAACACAATGATACAGAACGATAAGGTGAATGTTGAAGTTTCAAGTGTTCCATTGTAAACGTCTTGGTACATGCGTGATATACATACATACATACATACATACATATATATATATATATATATATATATATATATATATATATATATATATATATATTTATATATATATATGTGTGTGTGTGTGTGTGTGTTTGTTTGTTTGTGTGTGTCTGTATGTGTATGTTAAAGACTACCAACAGCAGCAACAACTAAAATGGATTGCACATGTAATTCAAAGAGAAAATAATGGCATAATCAAGATGTTACCAATCCACACCACTTTAAATAGAAGGTTAGGAAGAAAGCTCCATCAATACTGGAATGAGCGACAAAAGCTGCTGGACTTGAGTTTTTATAAGAAATTGTTTTAATAGAATGATTTTATAAATTTCAACCGAACCCAGTACTGGCTGCTAGAACAATGAATGCCAAATATTTCCTTGTAAGGAAACGTTTATTATTACCAGTACCATTTCTTCACAGTGAAAAAAAAATATTAAACCATATTCTTTTTTAAAACGGTAAATGATTTTAAAGAAAGAAAAATCATCTCGCATATTTAATAAGCATCTCAAACGCAACACATCCACCCGATACTCTCTCCAACTTCACTAACTCGCCTGACACGAAGTCGAAACTTACTTCCCTGATAACCTACAATTATTAGATCGCGACTTTTTCATCTTTGCGTCAAACATCATGGAATCCCCCATTTCTCTCTTTAAATATTTTTTTTTTAATCTTTGATATTTATAGTTTTTTTTTTCACCCTAAGTACATTCGACCTTATCTATGATCATCGTCCGAGGTAAATTACAAAGAAAAATATGCTATTGTAACAGCGATAAAATTTACATTCCGTTACCATGATAACTGAATGCAGATGTGACTGATATCTTTTTCCTTGGAAAATTGTGGAATTACAAACAAAGAATTGTGCAAATTAACATAAACAACATCACTTGAGGACTACCAACAGTAGCAACAACGAAAATGTATAGCACATGTAACTTGAAGAGAAAATAATGTCATAAAATCATGTTAACATTCTACACTAATTCAAATAGAAGTTCTGAAGATTCATTAATACTGGAAAGAACTATAAAAGTTGCTAAACCTGTTTTCATAAGAAATTGTTTGTAAAGAAAGATTCTATTTATTTCAACCGAACCTGGTCCTGGCTGTTCGGTCAATGAATGCCAAATGTTTCCTTGTAAGGAAACGGTTAATATTACCGTTAACATTTATTCACGGTGAAAAAAAAATTATATTAAACCATATTAATTTTTAAAATGCTAAATAATTTTAAAGAAAGAAAAATCATGTCGCATATTTAAAAAGAATCTGAAACGCAACACATCCACCTGATACTCTTTTCAACTTTACTCGCTAGACACGAAGGAGAAACATACAGAGACTGCCTTGATATCTACAATTATAAGATTACAATCTTTTCAGCTTTGCGTCAAACATGAAGGACAAGAAGAATCTAAATTCCTTACTATTCAAAATATTTTATTATTTTTCATTTAACAAATTTCTTTTAAAATAAAAATAATATTTTCATTCCAAATTATTATTGCGTAACGGTTCTGTGTTTGTGCGTAATTTCTTAACGGAAACAATAAAAAATCCGGAATCTTTCTTAAACAAAACAAGATTTTTTTTTAAAACACGAAATTTACTTATAAATAAAAAAAAATAATCATGTTTTGGCTAGTATGGGTCTCGAACCAGGACATTCGCGTTATTAGTACGACGCTCTAACCAACTGAGCTAAACGGCCCGACACGCTGATGCGTTAAATGTACAGTTATGTCGTATCATTGTGCGTTTTAAACGTTTCTCATTCATGACTTCATTCTTCATCACAAAATTTTTCGCCAGCTCAGGTATTAACAAACTATACTGAAAATACATCACTTGTCACAGCAGAATTTGCAACCGCTCAGACCACCACAAAGCTTGCGTAGCACCTCACGTTAAGTATTAGGCTTTTGTGAAATAGAATATATAAACTGAAACTTAATGGTTTAAATTTAATCTTCGCGCCGCACCATTTTGTTTCGCGACGCTTCCACACAAAAATCGATTCTTTATTGCAATTTGAAAGAAATATGGACGTTGAAACTGCTGGTGAAACTGGAGTGAACCTTCCAGTGTACACGCCTTGGCCATGGTATATGGAAGCCGTTCACTGCCAAGACAACATGGCCCCACTCTCTGCCGTACCAAGAAGATCTAAAGGAATAAAGGCAGGAATTGCCGAAACGTTTTCAGTGTTGACAGCCAACCGCCTTCGGGTCTCAACTCTGGTTTTTTCGTTGTTTGGATATGATCGCAAGGCAGCGTAAGTTTACTTTAAATTTGTGTATTCGTCGAAATAATTGCGTTCGGGCCATTTACCATTTACTGAACGAGGTCTTCATCTATTTTTTGTAGTTCCATATTGATAGATTCGGCCTTTTTATTATGTAACAAGAAGGGACCTAGGGAAGAAAGATTTTAGATTTTCTACTTTTTCGCGATAAAATGGCATACCCTGATGAAAAAGGCCCCAAATTTAAGAAAAACAAATTTTTGTCGCGAGAAAAGATTTTGTTATTAATAAGAGGAATGACCAAAGTATTTTAAAATTAATTTTAAAAACTTTTTATTTCTTTTTAGTACGTTTGAAGTTTTCGCTGAAAATCTTTTTTTCATTTGCTTCAAAGGTCGACGTAATATTTAGCATCAGGTCATTTTTAGCGCCTTTTTCAGTTGAAAACACATCATTGTTGAAATTCTTGCAAAAAAATTATTTTTGTAAACAATTATATGGAAATAGTCAAATTTTAGCTCTGATTTGTAAAATGCAAAATTCAATAAAACTAAGACATCATTTAATTAAAAAAGCTTTTAATGGGTTTTATGAATAATATGTATTAAAAACGTTTTTGTCTGAAGCCAAAATTTTTTTCAATGAAAAATGAATTTTTACAAGAATTGATTTCTTTTTTTTTTCAGTTTTAAATGAAAAAAATGTGAAAAACTTGATAAATGTTTTAAATTAAGTTTGAAACTGAGTGACTCTGGAAATGATCTTATTAAAAATGTCTATTTTTACAGATCATAAATTAGAAAGTTTAATTTTAAAAATGCCATAAAATTTATAATGGATGTAGGCAAAAATTATTTTTTTGTCTGTTATAAAATTTGAATTCAAAATGTATTTTTCGTAGTTTAAATGTTACTTTTCTTCCAGAATTCCCCCTCAAACGTAAGGTAAAAAAAAATGTACGTGTATTTGTTTTATTTAACTCTGCTAACGAGATTGACTTAAAATTGGCACAAATTTTGTCACTTCTGTCCTACCATCCGATAAATTGCCCTGACGTAAGTTGTCGATACACTGACGTGCGTCAATTCACACCTCCCAAAACCAATCACAACGGTTGAACATGTCTCTCTTAAAAATTTTCTACTAAAAAAATAAGGAATATTTCTTTCAAATTAGATTATACTTTAATTTTTTTTTTTTTCCTAAAATAAGTTTTGAAAAAGTATAATTGAATTTTACAAGATTTTAAACGGAGAAATTCACTTAACAATTTTAAAATCTTTCTTCCCTAGCTCCTTTCTCGTTACATAATGAAAAGGCCGAATCTATCAATATGGAACTACAACAAATAAGTGAAGACCTCGTACAGTCAATGGTAAATGGCCCGAACGCAATTATTTAAAAGAATATACGAGTAGCTTTTTCATAGTTTTCAGGTCACCATGACGTATCCGTCCACTCACTAATTGTTGTCAACGTCATTAATTTTGCAATACCAATAACCACGTGATTTAAATGGCGGACCTGCTAATTTATTGTATTAAACAAAAACGTTTATATCTTGTTTTTAATACATAATAATTGCTTTTGTTTTCATCACAAAATGATTAATTTTCTGTGATAAATGTTGTGCACGTAAAGATTTTCTTATTTTATTGTTAAGTTAGGCAGAAACATGACCAGAAAATGAGTGACGAAGGGATCAGATAATTGAATAATAATAATACGAATGAATTTACAAGATAAATAAAACATTTTTTATTCTGAAAATTAATAGTGAAATTTGATTTCCAGTAATAACTAATCATTTTCTTGTATCTGATTGTAGTTGCTTTCCTACAATGACATAGCAAAACAAATATACATGAATGTAAAACGCAGCATGTAGGGCGACTTGTCCCTGTAGCGCAGGGGATAGCGCGCTGGACTTCTAATCCAGAGTCCGTGGGTTCGAATCCCACCAGGGATGATAGACTTTTAAACCTCGTTAATAACTTAATATGCATACATTTATTTCGCGAGAAAAAGACAACGACCAAAACAATCAAAACAAAATGTACATGATATCGATTTTTTAATGTTTCTCATTCATGACCCCATTTTTCATAACGATTTGGAGTAAAAACTAATCGTTATGTTGTATCTAACTAATATTCTATTGCTTTCTTACAATGAGGTAGCTAAACTTACATATATCAATGTGAAATACATCCGGGCATGGGAAATGTCCCTGTATCGCAGTGGATAGCGCGCTGGACTTTTTCATAACGATGGACGATATTAATTAACTGACTCTGATTTTGATTGATTTTCCCTCTGGTTATATCGACATCTTTAGGTCCACTTCGAAAAAAGCGCTCTGCTTCGCATTAGCTCACTGACATATATCCGGATTGTGAAAGCTTTCTCAAATATTAATGGATCTATCACTATGTTTGCCTGGAGATTTTTATTATCTGTCTAATTTTTGGCATGGTAAAATTTTGGTCTTGTTACCTCGTTAAATTTTTTATTTATTTCTCTATCATTATAAAATTATTTACACACACACACACACACACACACACATGGTGGATACACACCCACACACACACATATATATATATGTAGTTTGAGTGTGTGAGATTTATGTGTGTGAGAAACGTTTAAAACGCACACTCGTATGACATAACTGTACATTACAAACAGTTCCATGTCAGGCCGGTTAGCTCAGTTGGTTAGAGCGTCGAAGTTGGTTAGAGCGTCAATGAGTGACGAAGGGATCGGATAATTGAATAATAATAATACGAATGAATTTACAAGATAAATAAAACATTTTTTATTCTGAAAATTAATAGTGAAATTTGACAGTTAATCATTTTCTTGTATCTGATTGTAGTTGCTTTCCTACAATGACATAGCAAACAAATATACATGAATAACGTCGACTTGTCCCTGTAGCGCAGGGGATAGTGATTTTGGACTTCTAATCCAAAGGCCGTGGGTTCGAATCCCACCAGCGATAATTGACTTTAAAACCTCGTTAATAACTTAATATGCATACATTTATTTCGCGAAAAAAGACAACGACCAAAACCTTTTGGTGGTAAAACTGAGCGACCTCACCAGGTCACACGCCTGTACCATGGTAGATGGAAGTCGTACGCCACCCAGACTACATAGACTAACTCTCAACTGTAGCATAGTTTCTGAGGTGACGAAAAATGAGGTCATTCTTGAGAAACGTTTAAAACGCACAGTCGTATGACATAACTGTACATTACAGCCAGTTTCGTGTCAGGCCGGTTAGCTCAGTTGGTTAGAGCGTCGTGCTAATAACGCGAATGTCGTGGGTTCGAGCCCCATACTGGCCATAACATAATCCCCTTTTTTTTTATTATTTATCTAAAAGTATTTTTTAACATTTTAAAAAGATCTTCTGTTTCGTTTAAAAATGGTTTCGCATTTTTATTGCCTCCGTTGGGAATTCACAAACAAACACAAAACCATTACACGATGATAATTTTATATGAAAATATTTTTTTAATTTTAAAATAAATTTGTTCAATGAAAAATAATAGAATGTTTTGGGAAAGTGAGGAATTTAGATTCTTCTTGTCTTTTTCTGTGGAAGTCTGTGATCTTTAATTGTAGATATCAAGGCAGCATGTTTCTACTTCGTGTCAGGCGATTTATCAAAAGTTGGAGAAAGTATTGATCCACACCACTTCTAATTGAAATGATAACATCTTGATTATGTCATTATTTTTCTTCAAGTAACATGTGCCATCCATTTTAGTTGTTGCTGCTGTTGGTATTTTTCAAGTGATATGGTTTCTGTTATTTGCTACAGTTCTTTTTTGTGTGATTATGTGGCGCCAATGATGATGTGTTCAAAGAAGGATAAACTTTGCCAAGTTTTAATGCCAAAGATCACGTTACATATTAGGCGTTCATTGAAATAACTAATTTAGGTGTCTGAATTTAATTATCGCTCCCACCATTTTTTTTTTCATTGACCCCAAATCATTTTTAATAATTGAGTTCTCAACGGAGGCAAAAATAAATCCGAAAACCAAGTTGGTTTACTTTAAAATCAGGGTTATTTGGGCTTTTTTTTTTTAGCCTATTATTATTATTATTATTATTATGATTATTATTATTATAAGGTGGGAGAGGCGGGGGAGAATGAGATCCCCATTAGGCCGGATGAAACGCAAACGAAAACAAGCTACTGACCTACGGACAACGAGACTGACATGCCCATGTGGGAAAAGTGTAAAAAATATGCGAGGCCTAAAAATCCATCAAAGGCAAAAGATGGTAGGACTAGTGTAACAAGGTGCGTGGAGCAATTGGGAATCCATGATTTACAGGAAAATCAAATGGTCGGATATATGGAGCAATGACATCAACATAAAGTTCCTGATCCAGACTGTATACGACACCCTTCCCAGTCCTACCAACCTCCATCGATGGTATGAAACAGAATCGCCACTATGCCATTTGTGTTCGCGTCCAGGAAGTCTAAAACATATTTTAAGTAGCTGTAAGACAGCACTAGCGGAAGGCCGGTAAAGATGCAGGCATGATGAAATCTTAAAAGAGATAGCAAAGATAGTATTTCCATCAGCACCAATACTTTAAACACAGATAAAAGAGCCATAGAGTTTCATAGAGCTGGTGAGAAACCCCCCAAAAAGCACAAGAACATAGCAAATACTCTGTCACTAGCAACAGACTGGGAATTAAGGGTCGACTTAAGGAAAAGACCAAAATTCCCGGACCACATCGTTCAAACATCTTTACGCCCAGATTTAGTATTCTTCTCTAATACCATTAAGAAAGTAATAATGTGGGAAGTGACAGTTGCCTTGGGAAGAGCATGCAGAAGAAACCCACGAACGAAAAGATGTTAAAATATGACGAACTAATAGCGAGCTGCAAAAACAACGGGTGGAAATCAAGCTGTTTGCCACTCGAAGTGGGTGTAAGGGGTTTCGCTGCAAGGTCCCTATGCAAAGCTCTAATGGACGTAGTAGGTGCTAACAAAAGAAAGGCGATCCAGACCATAACTAATACAGCAGAAAGGACAGAAAATGGTTATGGATTAAGCGTGATAGCCCTTGGACATCAATGTAAAAAATAATCATCAAGCCGGGCAAATTTTAAATATTATTAATATAATTGCAACATGGCAATATTGTAAAATTTTTTATTTTTTTATTAATTTATTTTTTTTTTTATTTTACTTACTTATTTATTTATTTTTTTTTAGTATGTGTGTAAATATACTAATTGATTTGTACAAGTACAACCAAAGATTATATCTCGTCAATTTGTATAGTGCTATTTGTAAATATGTTGTTTTTATGTTAAACCCATGATATACGCGGTACTTTTTAAGTTTCTATTTAACTTTTCAGCGGTTTCGGCGCGACACATCTCTTAAGACTTTGTCCATTATTCTCATTTTTTTTTATTCAAATGTAAGACCTTTTTGTCTGTTTTTTTTATTATTCGAACGTAACACCTTTTTGTCTATTTTTTTTTATTCGAACGTAACACATTTTTTTTCTTTTTTTATTCGAAAGTAACACATTTTTTTTTTCTTTTTTTTTATTCGAACGTAACACCTTTTTTTTTTCTTTTTTTTTTTATTCGAACGTAACACCTTTTTTGTCTTTTTTTTTTATTCGAACGTAACACCTTTTTTCTATTTTTTTATTCGAACGTAACACCTTTTTGTCTTTTTTTTTATTCGAACGTAACACCTTTTTTTCTATTTTTTTATTCGAACGTAACGCTTTTTTTCTATTTTTTTTATTCGAACGTAACACCTTTTTTCGTTTTTTTTATTCGAACGTAACACCTTTTTTTTCTATTTTTTTTATTCAACGTAACGTTTTTTTTCTATTTTTTATTCGAACGTAACACCTTTTTTCTATTTTTTTATTCGAACGTAACACCTTTTTTTCTATTTTTTTATTCGAACGTAACACCTTTTTTTCTATTTTTTTTTATTCGAACGTAACACCTTTTTTTCTATTTTTTTTATTCGAACGTAACACCTTTTTTTCTATTTTTTTTTATTCGAACGTAACACCTTTTTTTTTCTTTTTTTTTATTCGAACGTAACACCTTTTTTCTATTTTTTTTTATTCGAAAGTAACACTTTTTTTCTATTTTTTTTATTCGAACGTAACACCTTTTTTTATATTTTTTTATTCAAAGTAATTGGTTTTTTTCTATTTTTTTTATTCGAACTTAACACCTTTTTTTCTATTTTTTTATTCGAACGTAACACCTTTTTTTTATTTTTTTTTTTATTCGAACGTAACACCTTTTTTCTAATTTTTTTTCGAACGTAACATTTTTTTTTCTATTTTTTTTATTCGAACGTAACACTTTTTTTTTCTATTTTTTTATTCGAACGTAACACCGTTTTTTTTCTATTTTTTTTATTCGAAAGTAACATTTTTTTCTATTTTTTTTATTCGAACGTAACACCTTTTTTCTATTTTTTTATTCGAACGTAACACCTTTTTTTTCTATTTTTTTATTCGAACGTATGGTTTCTTTTTTTTCTACTTTTTATACGAATGTAACAAAATTTTTCTATTTTTTTTTATTCGAACGTAACACCTTTTTTTCTATTTTTTTTTATTCGAACGTAACACCTTTTTTCTATTTTTTTTATTCGAACGTAACACCTTTTTTTCTATTTTTTTTATTCGAACGTAACACCTTTTTTTCTATTTTTTTTATTCGAACGTAACACCTTTTTTTCTATTTTTTTATTCGAACGTAACAATTTTTTTTTTCTATTTTTTTATTCGAACTAGTGTTTTTTTTTCTATTTTTTTTTATTCGAACGTAACACCTTTTTTTCTATTTTTTTTATTCGAACGTAACACCTTTTTTTCTATTTTTTTATTCGAACGTAACACCTTTTTTTCTATTTTTTTTTATTCGAACGTAACACCTTTTTTTCTATTTTTTTTTATTCGAACGTAACACCTTTTTTTCTATTTTTTTTATTCGAACGTAACACCTTTTTTTCTATTTTTTTTTATTCGAACGTAACACCTTTTTTTCTATTTTTTTTTATTCGAACGTAACACATTTTTTTCTATTTTTTTTTATTCGAACGTAACACCTTTTTTTCTATTTTTTTTATTCGAACGTAACACCTTTTTCTCTATTTTTTTTTTTCGAACAGAACACCTTTTTGTCTATTTTTTTTTTATTATTCAAACATAACACCTTTTTGTGTAAAACGTCTAGAATAATATGATTGCAGTTTAACAAAAACATATTAACGGTAAAAGATAACCCGGCGGACATACTCTCTTGGCAACCTATGGAGTATCAAAAAGTAGTCACACCCGAAGAAGAGATTGCCGAAGGATTTATCAACACGATTGTAGATAACAGCATTCCAAAATCAATCACCTTATCGGAAATAATGGAGGAATCTCAGCGGGATCCAACCGTCAAAGTAGTGAAAAGGCAATAAACAAAAAAACGACTGGACCAATAAGTTAACAGAACCCTTTAAACACGTGAGGAATGAACTGACAACAAAACGAGACGTAGTCATACGCGGAGCAAGAATCATCATACCCCAAAACCTACAGAAACGAATCCTGAAATTGGCGCATGAGACATATGGGGATAATGAAAAAAAAAGCCCTGCTCAGAACTAATGTATGGTGGCCAAATATAAACAAAGACATAGAGGCTGCCATAAGCTGATGTATCCCGTGCACAACATTAGACCCGAAGGGAAACAACCGTCTGGGGCATATGGCCGAATGAAAGGCCACTGGGAAATACTCACGTAGACATCTGTGGGCCTTTCCCTAGCGGGGATTATATAATAGAAACATGGACCCTATATAGAAGCGAGGTAAAAATTCTAGAACGCTTCCAGCAACTGAAACTAAGGCAAATACTTAACATCTCTTGGGAGAGCTACACCGCCAACACAGAAGTGCTGGACAGAGCCTCAGTGAGCAGCGTCGAGGCCACTATCATCTACCACCGCCTCCGCATGGGCAGGACACGTCCACGGGATGGATACTTCCAGGCTCCCCAAGAAAATCCTATATGGCGAGCTGGCCATTGGAACCAGACCACGATGAGCACCCAGAATGTTAACACAAGAACCAGAAAAGCGCCCTGACACTTTACCAACATCAGCTCGTCCTCGTGGGAAGAAACTGCCAGGGACCGAACGACGTGGAGGAGATTTACGACACACATCAAAAAATGATAAGAATCCCTGAGACAGGACTCACCAACAACCGAGGGATGACGACTTCCCTTTCAACGACGACCTTGGGGAGCAGAAAGATATAGAACATGAGAGGGAAAACGAGGAGGAGGAGAAGAAAGAAGCAGATATTCCGATAGCCCTAAGACTACCAAAACGACATATAAAAGAAAAGCCCGAAGTTATGCAGGCAGCAGTTCAGAAGAAGAAGGAAACAATCTGAATACAAAGGAGGGAGCAGATGTAATGTCCGCAACGCGAGTATAAATAGAACCCGCTCGGTTGAGGTGGGAACTCTTCAGTATACAGCAAAATTATGTCATCATGGTTGAACCTAGCAATGTCTATCTCACATCTGACTCCCAAGACTGAACACGGAAAGCAGATTACCAAAACTATTCATGAGTTTCTGGTAGAAAAAATGTGATCCATTAGTCCAAGTTCTTTGATCTTTGTGACGTGATTCTTGCTGTGTGGTGTCGCGCGTTGTCCTGGGGGAAACACCACCAAGATTTTCGATTCACTAGAGCAAATTCAATTTCAATTTTTTTCCTCAAAGCTTTGGTTTAAACGCTAAAGAATACAAATTGACAGTATATTTGAGCATTAATTGTTGCATTAATTAAGAATTCAAATTCAATTCTATTTTTTTTTCCGAACGTAACGTATAGACATTTGTCTTTTTTAATTTCTTTTTTTTTTACAAACATTATTATTTTTATATTTTAAATCGGAATCATAACCATGTATTAGTGTATTTGTATTTATTTATCTCGATCCAGGCATATGGTTGTTACGAAATTTGTATATTATATTTGAATGGCACATTTATTAATTTCTTGAAAAACGCCACTTTAATTTGTTGGAAGAAAAATAGTTAGTTTAATTGTTAGAGGTTTTATAGAAAATATGAATTTTATAAAACAATTATGAAGCTTCATTAATACTTAATATACATTTCAAGATCATTTCGTCGTCACAGCCATTATATTTAACGTCTTCAAATTAAATATAGTTTAAATCATTTATTAAGGAATATTATAGTGTCAGTTATGGTTTATTTTATTTTATTTGAAAATTTTATTTTTTGAAAAATGTACGGGAAATATATATCAGTCCCCATGAATATACCCCAAATGCGGGGAACATAAGAAAAAAAAATATTTCGCACCGGATTGTTGTTACAAACATCCAATCAATCGGATGTGCGGAATATGTGGTATTTATTCCTCTTATTATTTTAAAAAGTTGAAAAAAATTTTTCATGTCAGCGTTTAGTTGGAATTAGGGATTTAAATCTCTCATGACTGGGTTACATTTTTGATTGATTTTTAAGGGGGAGTATTTAATGTTGAAAGACCCGAAACTACCCCTGATGAACCAAATCAAAATATCACTGATACCCCAATTTGGCCCCTGGTTTGAATTATTTATTATTATCAACAAAATACAGCGAATTATATAGAATATTTAGCCATTATCAACCAACAAAATATTTTTAAAAATATAAAAAAAATGTATGCTAATGAGAGTAATGGGGATAGAAGTTATTTATAATATACTCAAAATTACCTTTTTTGTGTACAAGATTCGGTTGAAATAAATGGCCTTATGTAAATTAAAATGTGCACAATTTGATAATATTCATTTTAACCAAAATGAGGGGGTATCATATACTGGATGATACAGAAAAAGAATACCAGAACGTTGAAGTTTCATGACCTCATTTTGATAATAAAACCTGAATAATGCTCCTTATTTACAAATATACATACATACATATATATAATAATGATAAATATATAAAATGAATATAAGCTTTTGTAAATATATATTTCAACCAAATGATACTGGCTGCTCAAAATAATGAATGATAAATATTTGATTGTAAACTACAGGAACAAAATAATTTGTTGTACCAGTACCAGTACAAATGATTATGTACATAAAACAATTATATATTATTTATATATATATATAGCATTTTATAAAACTAAATATTTTATTTGAAACAAAGCATATTTGTTATTTAAAAAATTCAATTTTTAAAAGGCGCAGTGGATAGCGTGCTGGATTTCTAATAAGTCGAGGGGTTGGGTTCGAACCAGGGATGATGGCATTTTCAAGATATTTCTCACCTAACCACGAATCAAGAAACGGTTCTAAATATTATTTTTAATGTCATTCATGACCCCATTTTCATCATGAGGAATAAAAACTGATATTAGAAAACTAAAATATTCATTCTTAAAATGTAGCTAAACATGAAAATATGAAAAAAAGATTCATCCTAAATGTCGCATATTCAAAAAGATTTTAATATTTTAGAAATCCTGCCTTGATTTCTTTAAAATTTTCATCCGTTAATATTTTCATTTAAAGACCAATTGTAACAAAAACAAAAACTGGTAAAACATGATAGGTTTTTTTAATCTTCTGCGAACAATTTTTTTTCAAACGACGCTTTCCTAAACGAAACTTATTTTTTAGTTCTTAAAATAAGGTAGCTAAAACATGTCAAAAAAAAAAATGTGTGGATAGCTGGACTATGGGGGGTTTCGAATCCCACCAGGGGAAATCATTTTCATAGATATTTTCTTCAAAAACAAAATGTAGTCCTGGTCTAACAATAGTTTTTTTTAATGTTTCTCATTCTTATTTTTCATAACGATTTTCAATAAAAAAAATGTCATATCTAACTAATCATTCTGCGTTTTAAACGTTTGTCGACAAAATTCACCCCGTTCATTGCAAGCGCAGTTAGCGCGCTGGACTTCTAATCCAACGTGGTTTTAAATCCCACCAATGATGGCATTTTCATCCCTAGATATTAGGACGTCTCTGTAAAAATAAAACCACGAATCAAAACAAAATGTTTCTGGTCTAACATGATAGTGATTTTTTTAATTTTTTCTCATTCATCAAATGTTTTTCATAACGATTTGGGTAAAAGAAAATATATCCTTATGTTGTATCATGTAAAAATCCATTCTATTGCGTTCCAAATGAGGTGTTTCTAAATTTTAAATGTTTTTTTCACATAGATTCAAGTGATTCGGCCAATCCGTCAAAGTTGTTGAAAATATACAGTCTAATGGTTTTACTGGAATGTTTCTCATTCATGACCACATTTTCATTAATTTATCGACTTTTTCAAATCCCCACATAATTCATCCGATGCAAAAATTTTCATCCCTGAGTGGTAAGACGTAGGTAAACGACAGAATGTTCCACTAGATATTAGGACGTTTTTCTCTGTAAACGCAAAATCAAAACAAAATGTAGTCTGGTCTAACATGATAGTGATTTTTTAATGTTTCTCATTCATTTTTTCATAACGATTTGGAGTAAAAACTTATCCTTATGTTGTATCTAACTAAATTCTATTGCGTTCTTACAATGCGAAGTTGAAACTTACATATGTCAAGACAAATTAAGATCCATCCGTTTGTCAGCGCAGTGGATAGCGCGCTGGACTTCTAATCCAGGCCGTGGTTTCGAATCCCACCAGGGATGATGGCATTTTCATCCTAGATATTAGGACGTCTCTGTAAACGGCCAACCGCGAATCAAAACAAAATGTAGTCTGGTCTAACATGATAGTATTTTTTTAATGTTTCTCATTCATGACCCCATTTTTCATAACGATTTGGAGTAAAAACTTATCCTTATGTTGTATCTAACTAATATTCTATTGCGTTCTTAGAATGAGGTAGCTAACCTCATTTTGTATGTCAAGACAAAATTCATCCGTCCCTGTAGCGCAGTGGATAGCGCGCTGGACTTCTAATCCAGAGGCCGTGGGTTTCGAATCCCACCAGGGATGATGGCATTTTCATCCTAGATATTAGGACGTCTCTGTAAACGGCCAACCGCGAATCAAAACAAAATGTAGTCTGGTCTAACATGATAGTGTTTTTTTTAATGTTTCTCATTCATGACCCCATTTTTCATAACGATTTGGTTAAAAAACTTATCCTTATGTTGTATCTAACTAATATTCTATTGCGTTCTTACAATGAGGTAGCTAAAACTTAAATATGTCAAGACAAAATTCATCCGTCCCTGTAGCGCAGTGGATAGCGCGCTGGACTTCCTAATCCAGAGATGTGGTTTCCGAATCCCACCAGGGATGATGGCATTTTCATCCTAGATATTAGGACGTCTCTGTAAACGGCCAACCACGAATCAAAACAAAATGTAGTCTGGTCTAACATGATAGTGATTTTTTAATGCATTTTTCTCATTCATGACCCCATTTTTCATAACGATTTGGAGTAAAACTTATAAAGCATTTATGTTGTATCTAACTAATATTCTATTGAGTTCTTAGAATGAGGTAGCTAAACTTAAATATGTCAAGACAAAATTCATCCGTCCCTGTAGCGCAGTGGATAGCGCGCTGGACTTCTAATCCAGAGTCCGTGTTTTCGAATCCCACCAGGGATGATGGCATTTTCATCCTAGATATTAGGACGTCTCTGTAAACGGCCAACCACGAATCAAAACAAAATGTAGTCTGGTCTAACATGATAGTGATTTTTTAATGTTTCTCATTCATGACCCCATTTTTCATAACGATTTGGAGTAAAAACTTATCCTTATGTTGTATCTAACTAATATTCTATTGCGTTCTTACAATGAGGTAGCTAAACTTACATATGTCAAGACAAATTTCATCCGTCCCTGTAGCGCAGTGGATAGCGCGCTGGACTTCTAATCCAGAGGCCGTGTGTTCGAATCCCACCAGGGATGATGGCATTTTCATCCTAGATATTAGGACGTCTCTGTAAACGGCCAACCGCCTATCAAAGCAAAATATAGTCTGGTCTAACATGATAGTGATTTTTTAATGTTTCTCATTCATGACCCCATTTTTCATAACGATTTGGAGTAAAAACTTATCCTTATGTTGTATCGAACTAATATTCTATTGCGTTCTTACAATGAGGTAGTAATGTCAAGACAAAATTCATCCGTCCCTGTAGCGCAGTGGATAGCGCGCTGGACTTCTAATCCAGAGGCCGTGGGTTCGAATCCCACCAGGGATGATGGCGTTTTCATCTAGATATTAGGACGTCTCTGTAAACGGCCAACCACGAATCAAAAACAAAATGTAGTCTGGTCTAACATGATAGTGATTTTTAATGTTTCTCATTCATGACCCCATTTTTCATAACGATTTGGAGTAAAAACTTATCCTTTTGTTGGATCAAACTAATATTCTATTGCGTCCTTACAATGAGGTAGCTAAACTTACACATGTCAAGACAAAATTCATCCCTCCCTGTAGCGCAGTGGATAGCCCGCTGGACTTCTAATCCAGAGTCCGTGGTTTCGAATCCCACCAGGGATGATGGCATTTTCATCCTAGATATTAGGACGTCTCTGTAAACGGCCAACCACGAATCAAAACAAAATGTAGTTTGGTCTAACATGATAGTGATTTTTTAATGTTTCTCATTCATGACCCCATTTTTCATAACGATTTGGAGTAAAAACTTATCCTTATGTTGTATCTAACTAATATTCTATTGCGTTCTTACAATGAGGTAGCTAAACTTACATATGTCAGGACAAAATTCATCCGTCCCTGTAGCGCAGTGGATAGCGCGCTGGACTTCTAATCCAGAGTCCGTGGTTCCGAATCCCACCAGGGATGATGGCATTTTCATCCTAGATATTAGGACGTCTCTGTAAACGGCCAACCGCGAATCAAAACAAAATTTAGTCTGGTCTAAGATGATAGTGATTTTTTAATGTTTCTCATTCGACCCATTTTTTCATAACGATTTGGAGTAAAAAACTTATCCTTATGTTGTATCTAACTAATATTCTAGGACACATGTCAAGACAAAATTCATCCGTCCCTGTAGCGCAGTGGATAGCGGGCTGGACTTCTAATCTAGAGGCCGTGAGTTTGAATCCCACCAGGGATGATGGCATTTTCATCCTAGATATTAGGACGTCTCTGTAAACGGCCAACCACGAATCAAAACAAAATGTAGTTTGGTCTAACATGATAGTGATTTTTAATGTTTCTCATTCATGACCCCATTTTTTCATAACGATTTGGAGTAAAACTTATCCTTATGTTGTATCAGTGGATCTAACTAATATTCTATTGCGTTCTTACAATGAGGTAGCTAAACTTACACATGTCAAGACAAAATTCATCCGTCCCTGTAGCGCAGTGGATAGCGCGCTGGACTTCTAATCCAGAGGCCGTGGGTTTCGAATCCCACCAGGGATGATGGCATTTTCATCCTAGATATTAGGACGTCTCTGTAAACGGCCAACCGCGAATCAAAACAAAATGTAGTCTGGTCTAACATGATAGTGATTTTTTAATGTTTCTCATTCATGACCCCATTTTTCATAACGATTTGGAGTAAAACTTATCCTTATGTTGTATCTAACTAATATTCTATTGCGTTCTTACAATGAGGTAGCTAAACTTACACATGTCAAGACAGAATTCATCCGTCCCTGTAGCGCAGTGGATAGCGCGCTGGACTTCTAATCCAGAGGCCGTGGGTTCGAATCCCACCAGGGATGATGGCATTTTCATCCTAGATATTATGACGTCTCTGTAAACGGCCAACCGCGAATCAAAACGAAATGTAGTCTGGTCTAACATGATAGTGATTTTTAATGTTTCTCATTCATGACCCCATTTTTCATAACGATTTGGAGTAAAAAACTTATCCTTATGTTGTATCTAACTAATATTCTATTGCGTTCTTACAATGAGGTAGCTAAACTTACACATGTCAAGACAAAATTCATCCGTCCCTGTAGCGCAGTGGATAGCGCGCTGGACTTCTAATCCAGAGGCCGTGGGTTTCGAATCCCACCAGGGATGATGGCATTTTCATCCTAGATATTAGGACGTCTCTGTAAACGGCCAACCGCGAATCAAAACAAAATGTAGTCTGGTCTAACATGATAGTGATTTTTAATGTTTCTCATTCATGACCCCATTTTTTCATAACGATTTGGAGTAAAAACTTATCCTTATGTTGTATCAAACTAATATTCTATTGCGTTCTTACAATGAGGTAGCTAAACTTACACATGTCAAGACAAATTCATCCGTCCCTGTAGCGCAGTGGATAGCGCGCTGGACTTCTAATCCAGAGGCCGTGGGTTCGAATCCCACCAGGGATGATGGCATTTTCATCCTAGATATTATGACGTCTCTGTAAACGGCCAACCGCGAATCAAAACGAAATGTAGTCTGGTCTAACATGATAGTGATTTTTTAATGTTTCTCATTCATGACCCCATTTTTCATAACGATTTGGAGTAAAAACTTATCCTTATGTTGTATCTAACTAATATTCTATTGCGTTCTTACAATGAGGTAGCTAAACTTACACATGTCAAGACAGAATTCATCCGTCCCTGTAGCGCAGTGGATAGCGCGCTGGACTTCTAATCCAGAGGCCGTGGGTTCGAATCCCACCAGGGATGATGGCATTTTCATCCTAGATATTATGACGTCTCTGTAAACGGCCAACCGCGAATCAAAACGAAATGTAGTCTGGTCTAACATGATAGTGATTTTTAATGTTTCTCATTCATGACCCCATTTTTCATAACGATTTGGAGTAAAAACTTATCCTTATGTTGTATCTAACTAATATTCTATTGCGTTCTTACAATGAGGTAGCTAAACTTACACATGTCAAGACAAAATTCATCCGTCCCTGTGTGGATAGCGCGCTGGACTTCTAATCCAGAGGCCGTGGGTTCGAATCCCACCAGGGATGATGGCATTTTCATCCTAGATATTAGGACGTCTCTGTAAACGGCCAACCGCGAATCAAAACAAATGTAGTTTGGTCTAACATGATAGTGATTTTTTTAATGTTTCTCATTCATGACCACCATTTTTCATAACGATTTGGAGTAAAACTTATCCTTATATTTGTATCTAACTAATATTCTGGTTCTTACAATGAGGTAGACATGTCAAGACAAAATTCATCCGTCCCTGTAGCGCAGTGGATGACTTCTAATCCAGAGGCCATTTCGAATCCAGGGATGATGGCATTTTCATCCTAGATATTAGGACGTCTCTGTAAACGGCCAACCGCGAATCAAAACAAAATGTAGTCTGGTCTAACATGATAGTGATTTTTAATGTTTCTCATTCATGACCCCATTTTTTCATAACGATTTGGAGTAAAAACTTATCCTTATGTTGTATCAAACTAATATTCTATTGCGTTCTTACAATGAGGTAGCTAAACTTACACATGTCAAGACAAAATTCATGCGTCCCTGTAGAGCAGTGGATAGCGCGCTGGACTTCTAATCCAGAGGCAGTGGGTTCGAATCCCACCAGGGATGATGGCATTTTCATCCTAGATATTAGGACGTCTCTGTAAACGCCAACCGCGAATCAAAACAAAATGTAGTTTGGTCTAACATGATAGTGATTTTTAATGTTTCTCAAACCCATTTTTCATAACGATTTGTGTTGTATCTAACTAATATTCTATTGCGTTCTAACAATGATAAAGTGATGTTTTTGGAATGTTTGGACTTCATTCATGACCCCGAATTTTTGGCATTTCATCCTAGATTTGACGTCTCTGTAAACGGCCAACCGCGAAAAACTTGGTCTAACATGATAGTGATTTTTAATGTTTCTCATTCTGACCCCAATTTGGAGTAAAAACTTATCCTTATGTTGTATCTAACTAATATTCTATTGCGTTCTTACAATGAGGTAGCTAAACTTACACATGTCACGACAGAATTCATCCGTCCCTGTAGCGCAGTGGATAGCGCGCTGGATTTCTAATCCAGAGGCCGTGGTTTCGAATCCCACCAGGGATGATGGCATTTTCATCCTAGATATTGGGACGTCTCTGTAAACGGCCAACCGCGAATCAAAACGAAATGTAGTCTGGTCTAACATGATAGTGATTTTTAATGTTTCTCATTCATGACCCCATTTTTCATAACGATTTGGAGTAAAAACTTATCCTTATGTTGTATCTAACTAATATTCTATTGCGTTCTTACAATGAGGTAGCTAAACTTACACATGTCAAGACAAAATTCATCCGTCCCTGTAGCGCAGTGGATAGCGCGCTGGACTTCTAATCCAGAGGCCGTGGGTTCGAATCCCACCAGGGATGATGGCATTTTCATCCTAGATATTAGGACGTCTCTGTAAACGGCCAACCGCGAATCAAAACAAAATGTAGTCTGGTCTAACATGATAGTGATTTTTAATGTTTCTCATTCATGACCCCATTTTTCATAACGATTTGGAGTAAAACTTATCCTTATGTTGTATCTAACTAATATTCTATTGCGTTCTTACAATGAGGTAGCTAAACTTACACATGTCAAGACAAAATTCATCCGTCCCTGTAGCGCAGTGGATAGCGCGCTGGACTTCTAATCCAGAGGCCGTGGGTTCGAATCCACCAGGGATGATGGCATTTTCATCCTAGATATTAGGACGTCTCTGTAAACGGCCAACCGCGAATCAAAACAAAATGTAGTCTGGTCTAACATGATAGTGATTTTTAATGTTTCTCATTCATGACCCCATTTTTCATAACGATTTGGAGTAAAAACTTATCCTTATGTTGTATCTAACTAATATTCTATTGCGTTCTTACAATGAGGTAGCTAAACTTACACATGTCAAGACAAAATTCATCCGTCCCTGTAGCGCAGTGGATAGCGCGCTGGACTTCTAATCCAGAGGCCGTGGGTTCGAATCCCACCAGGGATGATGGCATTTTCATCCTAGATATTAGGACGTCTCTGTAAACGGCCAACCACGAATCAAAACAAAATGTAGTCTGGTCTAACATGATAGTGATATTTTAATGTTTCTCATTCATGACCGCATTTTTCATAACGATTTGGAGTAAAAACTTATCCTTATGTTGTATCTAACTAATATTCTATTGCGTTCTTACAATGAGGTAGCTAAACTTACACATGTCAAAACAGAATTCATCCGTCCCTGTAGCGCAGTGGAAGAGGCCGTGGGTTCGAATCCCACCAGGGATGATGGCATTTTCATCCTAGATATTATGACGTCTCTGTAAACGGCCAACCGCGAATCAAAACAAAATGTAGTCTGGTCTAACATGATAGTGATTTTTTTAATGTTTCTCATTCATGACACCATTTTTCATAACGATTTGGGTAAAACTTATCCTTATGTTGTATCTAACTAATATTCTATTGCGTTCTTACAATGAGGTAGCTAAACTTACATGTCAAGACAGAATTCATCCGTCCCTGTAGCGCAGTGGATAGCGCGCTGGACTTCTAATCCAGAGGCCGTGGGTTCCCACCAGGGATGATGGCATTTTCATCCTAGATATTAGGACGTCTCTGTCAACGGCCAACCGCGAATCAAAACAAAATTTAGTCTGGTCTAAGATGATAGTGATTTTTTAATGTTTCTCATTCATGACCCCATTTTTCATAACGATTTGGAGTAAAAACTTATCCTTATGTTGTATCTAACTAATATTCTATTGCGGTCTTACAATGAGGTAGCTAAACTTACATATGTCAAGACAAAATTCATCCGTCCCTGTAGCGCAGTGGATAGCGCGCTGGACTTCTAATCCAGAGGCCGTGGGTTCGAATCCCACCAGGGATGATGGCATTTTCATCCTAGATATTAGGACGTCTCTGTAAACGGCCAACCGCGAATCAAAACGAAATGTAGTCTGGTCTAACATGATAGTGATTTTTTAATGTTTCTCATTCATGACACCATTTTTCATAACGATTTGGAGTAAAAACTTATCCTTATGTTGTATCTAACTAATATTCTATTGCGTTCTTACAATGAGGTAGCTAACCTTACACATGTCAAGACAAAATTCATCCGTCCCTGTAGAGCTGTGGATAGCGCGCTGGACTTCTAATCCAGAGGCCGTGGGTTCGAATCCCACCAGGGATGATGGCATTTTCATCCTAGATATTAGGACGTCTCTGTAAACGGCCAACCGCGAATCAAAACAAAATGTAGTCTGGTCTAACATGATAGTGATTTTTAATGTTTCTCATTCATGACCCCATTTTTTCATAACGATTTGGAGTAAAAACTTATCCTTATGTTGTATCTAACTAATATTCTATTGCGTTCTTACAATGAGGTAGCTAAACTTACACATGTCAAGACAAAATTCATCCGTCCCTGTAGAGCTGTGGATAGCGCGCTGGACTTCTAATCCAGAGGCCGTGGGTTCGAATCCCACCAGGGATGATGGCATTTTCATCCTAGATATTATGACGTCTCTGTAAACGGCCAACCGCGAATCAAAACGAAATGTAGTCTGGTCTAACATGATAGTGATTTTTAATGTTTCTCATTCATGACCCCATTTTTCATAACGATTTGGAGTCAAGAAAAACTTATCCTTATGTTGTATCTAACTAATATTCTATTGCGTTCTTACAATGAGGTAGCTAAACTTACACATGTCAAGACAGTAAAATTCATCCGTCCCTGTAGCGCAGTGGATAGCGCGCTGGACTTCTAATCCAGAGGCCGCGGGTTCGAATCCTTCCAGGGATGATGGGATTTTCATCCTAGATATTAGGACGTCTCTGTAAACGGCCAACCGCGAATCAAAACGAAATGTAGTCTGGTCTAACATGATAGTGATTTTTTAATGTTTCTCATTCATGACCCCATTTTTCATAACGATTTGGAGTAAAAACTTATCCTTATGTTGTATCTAACTAATATTCTATTGCGTTCTTACAATGAGGTAGCTAAACTTACACATGTCAAGACAGAATTCATCCGTCCCTGTAGCGCAGTGGATAGCGCGCTGGACTTCTAATCCAGAGGCCGTGGGTTCGAATCCCACCAGGGATGATGGCATTTTCATCCTAGATATTAGGACGTCTCTGTAAACGGCCAACCACGAATCAAAACAAAATGTAGTTTGGTCTAACATGATAGTGATTTTTTAATGTTTCTCATTCATGACCCCATTTTTCATAACGATTTGGAGTAAAAACTTATCCTTATGTTGTATCTAACTAATATTCTATTGCGTTCTTACAATGAGGTAGCTAAACTTACACATGTCAAGACAGAATTCATCCGTCCCTGTAGCGCAGTGGATAGCGCGCTGGACTTCTAATCCAGAGGCCGTGGGTTCGAATCCCACCAGGGATGATGGCATTTTCATCCTAGATATTAGGACGTCTCTGTAAACGGCCAACCGCGAATCAAAACAAAATGTAGTCTGGTCTAACATGATAGTGATTTTTAATGTTTCTCATTCATGACCCCATTTTTCATAACGATTTGGAGTAAAAACTTATCCTTCCTTATGTTGTATCTAACTAATATTCTATTGCGTCCTTACAATGAGGTAGCTAAACTTACACATGTCAAGACAAAATTCATCCGTCCCTGTAGAGCAGTGGATAGCGCGCTGGACTTCTAATCCAGAGGCAGTGGGTTCGAATCCCACCAGGGATGATGGCATTTTCATCCTAGATATTATGACGTCTCTGTAAACGGCCAACCGCGAATCAAAACAAAATGTAGTCTGGTCTAACATGATAGTGATTTTTTAATGTTTCTCATTCATGACCCCATTTTTCATAACGATTTGGAGTAAAAACTTACCCTTATGTTGTATCTAACTACCATTCTATTGCGTTCTTACAATGAGGTAGCTAAACTTACACATGTCAAGACAAAATTCATCCGTCCCTGTAGCGCAGTGGATAGCGCGCTGGACTTCTAATCCAGAGGCCGTGGGTTCGAATCCCACCAGGGATGATGGCATTTTCATCCTAGATATTAGGACGTCTCTGTAAACGGCCAACCGCGAATCAAAAACAAAATGTAGTCTGGTCTAACATGATAGTGATTTTTTAATGTTTCTCATTCATGACACCATTTTTCATAACGATTTGGAGTAAAAACTTATCCTTATGTTGTATCTAACTAATATTCTATTGCGTTCTTACAATGAGGTAGCTAAACTTACACATGTCAAGACAAAATTCATCCGTCCCTGTATCGCAGTGGATAGCGCGCTGGACTTCTAATCCAGAGGCCGTGGGTTCGAATCCCACCAGGGATGATGGCATTTTCATCCTAGATATTAGGACGTCTCTGTAAACGGCCAACCGCGAATCAAAACGAAATGTAGTCTGGTCTAACATGATAGTGATTTTTTAATGTTTCTCATTCATGACCCCATTTTCATAACGATTTGGAGTAAAAACTTATCCTTATGTTGTATCTAACTAATATTCTATTGCGTTCTTACAATGAGGTAGCTAAACTTACACATGTCAAGACAAAATTCATCCGTCCCTGTAGCGCAGTGGATAGCGCGCTGGACTTCTAATCCAGAGGCCGTGGGTTCGAATCCCACCAGGGATGATGGCATTTTCATCCTAGATATTAGGACGTCTCTGTAAACGGCCAACCGCGAATCAAAACAAAATGTAGTCTGGTCTAACATGATAGTGATTTTTTAATGTTTCTCATTCATGACCCCATTTTTCATAACGATTTGGAGTAAAAACTTATCCTTATGTTGTATCTAACTAATATTCTATTGCGTTCTTACAATGAGGTAGCTAAACTTACACATGTCAAGACAGAATTCATCCGTCCCTGTAGCGCAGTGGATAGCGCGCTGGACTTCTAATCCAGAGGCCGTGGGTTCGAATCCCACCAGGGATGATGGCATTTTCATCCTAGATATTAGGACGTCTCTGTAAACGGCCAACCGCGAATCAAAACAAAATGTAGTCTGGTCTAACATGATAGTGATTTTTTAATGTTTCTCATTCATGACCCCATTTTCATAACGATTTGGAGTAAAAACTTATCCTTATGTTGTATCTAACTAATATTCTATTGCGTTCTTACAATGAGGTAGCTAAACTTACACATGTCAAGACAAAATTCATCCGTCCCTGTAGCGCAGTGGATAGCGCGCTGGACTTCTAATCCAGAGGCCGTGGGTTCGAATCCCACCAGGGATGATGGCATTTTCATCCTAGATATTAGGACGTCTCTGTAAACGGCCAACCGCGAATCAAAACAAAATGTAGTCTGGTCTAACATGATAGTGATTTTTTAATGTTTCTCATTCATGACCCCATTTTTCATAACGATTTGGAGTAAAAACTTATCCTTATGTTGTATCTAACTAATATTCTATTGCGTTCTTACAATGAGGTAGCTAAACTTACACATGTCAAGACAGAATTCATCCGTCCCTGTAGCGCAGTGGATATCGCGCTGGACTTCTAATCCAGAGGCCGTGGGTTCGAATCCCACCAGGGATGATGGCATTCATCCTAGATATTATGACGTCTCTGTAAACGGCCAACCGCGAATCAAAACAAAATGTAGTCTGGTCTAACATGATAGTGATTTTTTAATGTTTCTCATTCATGACCCCATTTTTTCATAACGATTTGGAGTAAAACTTATCCTTATGTTGTATCTAACTAATATTCTATTGCGTTCTTACAATGAGGTAGCTAAACTTACTAACATGTCAAGACAAAATTCATCCGTCCCTGTAGCGCAGTGGATAGCGCGCTGGACTTCTAATCCAGAGGCCGTGGGTTCGAATCCCACCAGGGATGATGGCATTTTCATCCTAGATATTAGGACGTCTCTGTAAACGGCCAACCGCGAATCAAAACGAAATGTAGTCTGGTCTAACATGATAGTGATTTTTTAATGTTTCTCATTCATGACCCCATTTTTCATAACGATTTGGAGTAAAAACTTATCCTTATGTTGTATCTAACTAATATTCTATTGCGTTCTTACAATGAGGTAGCTAAACTTACACATGTCAAGACAGAATTCATCCGTCCCTGTAGCGCAGTGGATAGCGCGCTGGACTTCTAATCCAGAGGCCGTGGGTTTTGAATCCCACCAGGGATGATGGCATTTTCATCCTAGATATTAGGACGTCTCTGTAAACGGCCAACCGCGAATCAAAACAAAATGTAGTCTGGTCTAACATGATAGTGATTTTTTAATGTTTCTCATTCATGACCCCATTTTTCATAACGATTTGGAGTAAAAACTTATCCTTATGTTGTATCTAACTAATATTCTATTGCGTTCTTACAATGAGGTAGCTAAACTTACACATGTCAAGACAAAATTCATCCGTCCCTGTAGCGCAGTGGATAGCGCGCTGGACTTCTAATCCAGAGGCCGTGGGTTCGAATCCCACCAGGGATGATGGCATTTTCATCCTAGATATTAGGACGTCTCTGTAAACGGCCAACCGCGAATCAAAACAAAATGTAGTCTGGTCTAACATGATAGTGATTTTTTAATGTTTCTCATTCATGACCCCATTTTTCATAACGATTTGGAGTAAAAACTTATCCTTATGTTGTATCTAACTAATATTCTATTGCGTTCTTACAATGAGGTAGCTAAACTTACACATGTCAAGACAGAATTCATCCGTCCCTGTAGCGCAGTGGATAGCGCGCTGGACTTCTAATCCAGAGGCCGTGGGTTCGAATCCCACCAGGGATGATGGCATTTTCATCCTAGATATTATGACGTCTCTGTAAACGGCCAACCGCGAATCAAAACGAAATGTAGTCTGGTCTAACATGATAGTGATTTTTTAATGTTTCTCATTCATGACCCCATTTTTCATAACGATTTGGAGTAAAAACTTATCCTTATGTTGTATCTAACTAATATTCTATTGCGTTCTTACAATGAGGTAGCTAAACTTACACATGTCAAGACAGAATTCATCCGTCCCTGTAGCGCAGTGGATAGCGCGCTGGACTTCTAATCCAGAGGCCGTGGGTTCGAATCCCACCAGGGATGATGGCATTTTCATCCTAGATATTATGACGTCTCTGTAAACGGCCAACCGCGAATCAAAACAAAATGTAGTCTGGTCTAACATGATAGTGATTTTTAATGTTTCTCATTCATGACCCCATTTTTCATAACGATTTGGAGTAAAAACTTATCCTTATGTTGTATCTAACTAATATTCTATTGCGTTCTTACAATGAGGTAGCTAAACTTACACATGTCAAGACAGAATTCATCCGTCCCTGTAGCGCAGTGGATAGCGCGCTGGACTTCTAATCCAGAGGCCGTGGGTTCGAATCCCACCAGGGATGATGGCATTTTCATCCTAGATATTATGACGTCTCTGTAAACGGCCAACCGCGAATCAAAACGAAATGTAGTCTGGTCTAACATGATAGTGATTTTTTAATGTTTCTCATTCATGACCCCATTTTTCATAACGATTTGGACAAAAAACTTATCCTTATGTTGTATCTAACTAATATTCTATTGCGTTCTTACAATGAGGTAGCTAAACTTACACATGTCAAGACAGAATTCATCCGTCCCTGTAGCGCAGTGGATAGCGCGCTGGACTTCTAATCCAGAGGCCGTGGGTTCGAATCCCACCAGGGATGATGGCATTTTCATCCTAGATATTAGGACGTCTCTGTAAACGGCCAACCGCGAATCAAAACAAAATGTAGTCTGGTCTAACATGATAGTGATTTTTAATGTTTCTCATTCATGACCCCATTTTTTTCATAACGATTTGGAGTAAAAACTTATCCTTATGTTGTATCTAACTAATATTCTATTGCGTTCTTACAATGAGGTAGCTAAACTCGAATCCCACCACATGTCAAGACAGAATTCATCCGTCCCTGTAGCGCAGTGGATAGCGCGCTGGACTTCTAATCCAGAGGCCGTGGGTTCGAATCCCACCAGGGATGATGGCATTTTCATCCTAGATATTATGACGTCTCTGTAAACGGCCAACCGCGAATCAAAACAAAATGTAGTCTGGTCTAACATGATAGTGATTTTTTAATGTTTCTCATTCATGACCCCATTTTTCATAACGATTTGGAGTAAAAAAACTTATCCTTATGTTGTATCTAACTAATATTCTATTGCGTTCTTACAATGAGGTAGCTAAACTTACACATGTCAAGACAGAATTCATCCGTCCCTGTAGCGCAGTGGATAGCGCGCTGGACTTCTAATCCAGAGGCCGTGGGTTCGAATCCCACCAGGGATGATGGCATTTTCATCCTAGATATTAGGACGTCTCTGTAAACGGCCAACCGCGAATCAAAACAAAATGTAGTCTGGTCTAACATGATAGTGATTTTTTAATGTTTCTCATTCATGACCCCATTTTTCATAACGATTTGGAGTAAAAACTTATCCTTATGTTGTATCTAACTAATATTCTATTGCGGTCTTACAATGAGGTAGCTAAACTTACACATGTCAAGACAAAATTCATCCGTCCCTGTAGCGCAGTGGATAGCGCGCTGGACTTCTAATCCAGAGGCCGTGGGTTCGAATCCCACCAGGGATGATGGCATTTTCATCCTAGATATTATGACGTCTCTGTAAACGGCCAACCGCGAATCAAAACGAAATGTAGTCTGGTCTAACATGATAGTGATTTTTAATGTTTCTCATTCATGACCCCATTTTTCATAACGATTTGGAGTAAAAACTTATCCTTATGTTGTATCTAACTAATATTCTATTGCGTTCTTACAATGAGGTAGCTAAACTTACACATGTCAAGACAGAATTCATCCGTCCCTGTAGCGCAGTGGATAGCGCGCTGGACTTCTAATCCAGAGGCCGTGGGTTCGAATCCCACCAGGGATGATGGCATTTTCATCCTAGATATTATGACGTCTCTGTAAACGGCCAACCGCGAATCAAAAACGAAATGTAGTCTGGTCTAACATGATAGTGATTTTTTAATGTTTCTCATTCATGACCCCATTTTTCATAACGATTTGGAGTAAAAAACTTATCCTTATGTTGTATCTAACTAATATTCTATTGCGTTCTTACAATGAGGTAGCTAAACTTACACATGTCAAGACAAAATTCATCCGTCCCTGTAGCGCAGTGGATAGCGCGCTGGACTTCTAATCCAGAGGCCGTGGGTTCGAATCCCACCAGGGATGATGGCATTTTCATCCTAGATATTATGACGTCTCTGTAAACGGCCAACCACGAATCAAAACAAAATGTAGTTTGGTCTAACATGATAGTGATTTTTTAATGTTTCTCATTCATGACCCCATTTTTCATAACGATTTGGAGTAAAAACTTATCCTTATGTTGTATCAAACTAATATTCTATTGCGTTCTTACAATGAGGTAGCTAAACTTACACATGTCAAGACAAAATTCATCCGTCCCTGTAGCGCAGTGGATAGCGCGCTGGACTTCTAATCCAGAGGCCGTGGGTTCGAATCCCACCAGGGATGATGGCATTTTCATCCTAGATATTATGACGTCTCTGTAAACGGCCAACCGCGAATCAAAACAAAATGTAGTCTGGTCTAACATGATAGTGATTTTTTAATGTTTCTCATTCATGACCCCATTTTTCATAACGATTTGGAGTAAAAACTTATCCTTATGTTGTATCTAACTAATATTCTATTGCGTTCTTACAATGAGGTAGCTAAACTTACACATGTCAAGACTGAATTCATACGTCCCTGTAGCGCAGTGGATAGCGCGCTGGACTTCTAATCCAGAGGCCGTGGGTTCGAATCCAGGGATGATGGCATTTTCATCCTAGATATTAGGACGTCTCTGTAAACGGCCAACCGCGAATCAAAACGAAAATGTAGTCTGGTCTAACATGATAGTGATTTTTTAATGTTTCTCATTCATGACCCCATTTTTCATAACGATTTGGAGTAAAAACTTATCCTTATGTTGTATCTAACTAATATTCTATTGCGTTCTTACAATGAGGTAGCTAAACTTACACATGTCAAGACAGAATTCATCCGTCCCTGTAGCGCAGTGGATAGCGCGCTGGACTTCTAATCCAGAGGCCGTGGGTTCGAATCCCACCAGGGATGATGGCATTTTCATCCTAGATATTATGACGTCTCTGTAAACGGCCAACCGCGAATCAAAACGAAATGTAGTCTGGTCTAACATGATAGTGATTTTTTAATGTTTCTCATTCATGACCCCATTTTTCATAACGATTTGGAGTAAAAACTTATCCTTATGTTGTATCTAACTAATATTCTATTGCGTTCTTACAATGAGGTAGCTAAACTTACACATGTCAAGACAAAATTCATCCGTCCCTGTAGCGCAGTGGATAGCGCGCTGGACTTCTAATCCAGAGGCCGTGGGTTCGAATCCCACCAGGGATGATGGCATTTTCATCCTAGATATTATGACGTCTCTGTAAACGGCCAACCGCGAATCAAAACGAAATGTAGTCTGGTCTAACATGATAGTGATTTTTAATGTTTCTCATTCATGACCCCATTTTTCATAACGATTTGGAGTAAAAACTTATCCTTATGTTGTATCTAACTAATATTCTATTGCGTTCTTACAATGAGGTAGCTAAACTTACACATGTCAAGACAAAATTCATCCGTCCCTGTAGCGCAGTGGATAGCGCGCTGGACTTCTAATCCAGAGGCCGTGGGTTTCGAATCCCACCAGGGATGATGGCATTTTCATCCTAGATATTAGGACGTCTCTGTAAACGGCCAACCGCGAATCAAAACAAAATGTAGTCTGGTCTAACATGATAGTGATTTTTAATGTTTCTCATTCATGACCCCATTTTTCATAACGATTTGGAGTAAAAACTTATCCTTATGTTGTATCTAACTAATATTCTATTGCGTTCTTACAATGAGGTAGCTAAACTTACACATGTCAAGACAGAATTCATCCGTCCCTGTAGCGCAGTGGATAGCGCGCTGGACTTCTAATCCAGAGGCCGTGGGTTCGAATCCCACCAGGGATGATGGCATTTTCATCCTAGATATTATGACGTCTCTGTAAACGGCCAACCGCGAATCAAAACAAAATGTAGTCTTGTCTAACATGATAGTGATTTTTTAATGTTTCTCATTCATGACCCCATTTTTCATAACGATTTGGAGTAAAAACTTATCCTTATGTTGTATCTAACTAATATTCTATTGCGGTCTTACAATGAGGTAGCTAAACTTACACATGTCAAGACAAAATTCATCCGTCCCTGTAGCGCAGTGGATAGCGCGCTGGACTTCTAATCCAGAGGCCGTGGGTTCGAATCCCACCAGGGATGATGGCATTTTCATCCTAGATATTATGACGTCTCTGTAAACGGCCAACCGCGAATCAAAACAAAATGTAGTCTGGTCTAACATGATAGTGATTTTTTAATGTTTCTCATTCATGACCCCATTTTTCATAACGATTTGGAGTAAAAACTTATCCTTATGTTGTATCTAACTAATATTCTATTGCGTTCTTACAATGAGGTAGCTAAACTTACACATGTCAAGACAGAATTCATCCGTCCCTGTAGCGCAGTGGATAGCGCGCTGGACTTCTAATCCAGAGGCCGTGGGTTCGAATCCCACCAGGGATGATGGCATTTTCATCCTAGATATTATGACGTCTCTGTAAACGGCCAACCGCGAATCAAAACAAAATGTAGTCTGGTCTAACATGATAGTGATTTTTAATGTTTCTCATTCATGACCCCATTTTTCATAACGATTTGGAGTAAAAACTTATCCTTATGTTGTATCTAACTAATATTCTATTGCGTTCTTACAATGAGGTAGCTAAACTTACACATGTCAAGACAGAATTCATCCGTCCCTGTAGCGCAGTGGATAGCGCGCTGGACTTCTAATCCAGAGGCCGTGGGTTCGAATCCCACCAGGGATGATGGCATTTTCATCCTAGATATTATGACGTCTCTGTAAACGGCCAACCGCGAATCAAAACGAAATGTAGTCTGGTCTAACATGATAGTGATTTTTAATGTTTCTCATTCATGACACCATTTTTCATAACGATTTAATCGATTTGGTAGCTAAACTTAAAAACAGAATTCATCCGTCCCTGTAGCGCAGTGGATAGCGCGCTGGTTGTATCGTGGGTTAACCAGGGATGATGGCATTTTCATTAGATATTGACGTTCTGTAAACGGCCAACCGCGAATCAAAACAAAATGTAGTCTGGTCTAACATGATAGTGATTTTTTAATGTTTCTCATTCATGACCCCATTTTTTCATAACGATTTGGTAAAAACTTATCCTTATGTTGTATCATAGACAATGAGGTAGCTAAATTCATCCGTCATCCGTCCCTGTAGCGCAGTGGATAGCGCGCTGGACTTCTAATCCAGAGGCCGTGGGTTCGAATCCCACCAGGGATGATGGCATTTTCATCCTAGATATTATGACGTCTCTGTAAACGGCCAACCGCGAATCAAAACGAAATGTAGTCTGGTCTAACATGATAGTGATTTTTTAATGTTTCTCATTCATGACCCCATTTTTCATAACGATTTGGAGTAAAAACTTATCCTTATGTTGTATCTAACTAATATTCTATTGCGTTCTTACAATGAGGTAGCTAAACTTACACATGTCAAGACAGAATTCATCCGTCCCTGTAGCGCAGTGGATAGCGCGCTGGACTTCTAATCCAGAGGCCGTGGGTTCGAATCCCACCAGGGATGATGGCATTTTCATCCTAGATATTATGACGTCTCTGTAAACGGCCAACCGCGAATCAAAACAAAATGTAGTCTGGTCTAACATGATAGTGATTTTTTTAATGTTTCTCATTCATGACCCCATTTTTCATAACGATTTGGAGTAAAAACTTATCCTTATGTTGTATCTAACTAATATTCTATTGCGTTCTTACAATGAGGTAGCTAAACTTACACATGTCAAGACAGAATTCATCCGTCCCTGTAGCGCAGTGGATAGCGCGCTGGACTTCTAATCCAGAGGCCGTGGGTTCGAATCCCACCAGGGATGATGGCATTTTCATCCTAGATATTATGACGTCTCTGTAAACGGCCAACCGCGAATCAAAACGAAATGTAGTCTGGTCTAACATGATAGTGATTTTTTAATGTTTCTCATTCATGACCCCATTTTTCATAACGATTTGGAGTAAAAACTTATCCTTATGTTGTATCTAACTAATATTCTATTGCGTTCTTACAATGAGGTAGCTAAACTTACACATGTCAAGACAAAATTCATCCGTTAGCGCAGTGGATAGCGCGCTGGACTTCTAATCCAGAGGCCGTGGGTTTCGAATCCCACCAGGGATGATGGCATTTTCATCCTAGATATTAGGACGTCTCTGTAAACGGCCAACCGCGAATCAAAACAAAATGTAGTCTGGTCTAACATGATAGTGATTTTTAATGTTTCTCATTCATGACCCCATTTTTTCATGTAAAAACTTATCCTTATGTTGTATCTAACTAATATTCTATTGCGTTCTTACAATGAGGTAGCTAAACTTACACATGTCAAGACAGAATTCATCCGTCCCTGTAGCGCAGTGGATAGCGCGCTGGACTTCTAATCCAGAGGCCGTGGGTTCGAATCCCACCAGGGATGATGGCATTTTCATCCTAGATATTATGACGTCTCTGTAAACGGCCAACCGCGAATCAAAACAAAATGTAGTCTGGTCTAACATGATAGTGATTTTTAATGTTTCTCATTCATGACCCCATTTTTCATAACGATTTGGAGTAAAAACTTATCCTTATGTTGTATCTAACTAATATTCTATTGCGTTCTTACAATGAGGTAGCTAAACTTACACATGTCAAGACAAAATTCATCCGTCCCTGTAGCGCAGTGGATAGCGCGCTGGACTTCTAATCCAGAGGCCGTGGGTTCGAATCCCACCAGGGATGATGGCATTTTCATCCTAGATATTATGACGTCTCTGTAAACGGCCAACCGCGAATCAAAACGAAATGTAGTCTGGTCTCATGATAGTGATTTTTTAAACATGATAGATTTGATCCTTTTTTTAATGTTTCTCATGTCAAGACAAAATTCATCCGTCCCTGTACCAGGCCGTTTTTCATAACGATTTGCCAACCGCGAATCAAAACAAAAAACTAACATGATAGTGATTTTTATCCTTATGTTGTATCTAAATTTTCATCTAATATTCTATTGCGTTCTTACAATGAGGTAGCTAAACTTACACATGTCAAGACAAAATTCATCCGTCCCTGTAGCGCAGTGGATAGCGCGCATGGACTTCTAATCCAGAGGCCGTGGGTTCGAATCCCACCAGGGATGATGGCATTTTCATCCTAGATATTATGACGTCTCTGTAAACGGCCAACCGCGAATCAAAACGAAATGTAGTCTGGTCTAACATGATAGTGATTTTTTAATGTTTCTCATTCATGACCCCATTTTTCATAACGATTTGGAGTAAAAACTTATCCTTATGTTGTATCTAACTAATATTCTATTGCGTTCTTACAATGAGGTAGCTAAACTTACACATGTCAAGACAGAATTCATCCGTCCCTGTAGCGCAGTGGATAGCGCGCTGGACTTCTAATCCAGAGGCCGTGGGTTCGAATCCCACCAGGGATGATGGCATTTTCATCCTAGATATTATGACGTCTCTGTAAACGGCCAACCGCGAATCAAAACAAAATGTAGTCTGGTCTAACATGATAGTGATTTTTAATGTTTCTCATTCATGACCCCATTTTTCATAACGATTTGGAGTAAAAACTTATCCTTATGTTGTATCTAACTAATATTCTATTGCGTTCTTACAATGAGGTAGCTAAACTTACACATGTCAAGACAGAATTCATCCGTCCCTGTAGCGCAGTGGATAGCGCGCTGGACTTCTAATCCAGAGGCCGTGGGTTCGAATCCCACCAGGGATGATGGCATTTTCATCCTAGATATTATGACGTCTCTGTAAACGGCCAACCGCGAATCAAAACGAAATGTAGTCTGGTCTAACATGATAGTGATTTTTTAATGTTTCTCATTCATGACCCCATTTTTCATAACGATTTGGAGTAAAAACTTATCCTTATGTTGTATCTAACTAATATTCTATTGCGTTCTTACAATGAGGTAGCTAAACTTACACATGTCAAGACAGAATTCATCCGTCCCTGTAGCGCAGTGGATAGCGCGCTGGACTTCTAATCCAGAGGCCGTGGGTTTCGAATCCCACCAGGGATGATGGCATTTTCATCCTAGATATTATGACGTCTCTGTAAACGGCCAACCGCGAATCAAAACGAAATGTAGTCTGGTCTAACATGATAGTGATTTTTTAATGTTTCTCATTCATGACCCCATTTTTCATAACGATTTGGAGTAAAACTTATCCTTATGTTGTATCTAACTAATATTCTATTGCGTTCTTACAATGAGGTAGCTAAACTTACACATGTCAAGACAGAATTCATCCGTCCCTGTAGCGCAGTGGATAGCGCGCTGGACTTCTAATCCAGAGGCCGTGGGTTCGAATCCCACCAGGGATGATGGCATTTTCATCCTAGATATTATGACGTCTCTGTAAACGGCCAACCGCGAATCAAAACGAAATGTAGTCTGGTCTAACATGATAGTGATTTTTTAATGTTTCTCATTCATGACCCCATTTTTCATAACGATTTGGAGTAAAAACTTATCCTTATGTTGTATCTAACTAATATTCTATTGCGTTCTTACAATGAGGTAGCTAAACTTACACATGTCAAGACAGAATTCATCCGTCCCTGTAGCGCAGTGGATAGCGCGCTGGACTTCTAATCCAGAGGCCGTGGGTTCGAATCCCACCAGGGATGATGGCATTTTCATCCTAGATATTATGACGTCTCTGTAAACGGCCAACCGCGAATCAAAACGAAATGTAGTCTGGTCTAACATGATAGTGATTTTTAATGTTTCTCATTCATGACCCCATTTTTCATAACGATTTGGAGTAAAAACTTATCCTTATGTTGTATCTAACTAATATTCTATTGCGGTCTTACAATGAGGTAGCTAAACTTACACATGTCAAGACAAAATTCATCCGTCCCTGTAGCGCAGTGGATAGCGCGCTGGACTTCTAATCCAGAGGCCGTGGGTTCGAATCCCACCAGGGATGATGGCATTTTCATCCTAGATATTATGACGTCTCTGTAAACGGCCAACCGCGAATCAAAACAAAATGTAGTCTGGTCTAACATGATAGTGATTTTTTAATGTTTCTCATTCATGACCCCATTTTTCATAACGATTTGGAGTAAAAACTTATCCTTATGTTGTATCTAACTAATATTCTATTGCGTTCTTACAATGAGGTAGCTAAACTTACACATGTCAAGACAAAATTCATCCGTCCCTGTAGCGCAGTGGATAGCCCGCTGGACTTCTAATCCAGAGGCCGTGGGTTCGAATCCCACCAGGGATGATGGCATTTTCATCCTAGATATTATGACGTCTCTGTAAACGGCCAACCGCGAATCAAAACGAAATGTAGTCTGGTCTAACATGATAGTGATTTTTTAATGTTTCTCATTCATGACCCCATTTTTCATAACGATTTGGAGTAAAACTTATCCTTATGTTGTATCTAACTAATATTCTATTGCGTTCTTACAATGAGGTAGCTAAACTTACACATGTCATTTTCATAACGATTTGGAGTAAAACATCTTAGACAAAATTCATCCGTCCCTGTAGCGCAGTGGATAGCGCGCTGGACTTCTAATCCAGAGGCCGTGGGTTCGAATCCCACCAGGGATGATGGCATTTTCATCCTAGATATTATGACGTCTCTGTAAACGGCCAACCGCGAATCAAAACGAAATGTAGTCTGGTCTAACATGATAGTGATTTTTAATGTTTCTCATTCATGACCCCATTTTTCATAACGATTTGGAGTAAAAACTTATCCTTATGTTGTATCTAACTAATATTCTATTGCGTTCTTACAATGAGGTAGCTAAACTTACACATGTCAAGACAGAATTCATCCGTCCCTGTAGCGCAGTGGATAGCGCGCTGGACTTCTAATCCAGAGGCCGTGGGTTCGAATCCCACCAGGGATGATGGCATTTTCATCCTAGATATTATGACGTCTCTGTAAACGGCCAACCGCGAATCAAAACAAAATGTAGTCTGGTCTAACATGATAGTGATTTTTTAATGTTTCTCATTCATGACCCCATTTTTCATAACGATTTGGAGTAAAAAACTTATCCTTATGTTGTATCTAACTAATATTCTATTGCGTTCTTACAATGAGGTAGCTAAACTTACACATGTCAAGACAGAATTCATCCGTCCCTGTAGCGCAGTGGATAGCGCGCTGGACTTCTAATCCAGAGGCCGTGGGTTCGAATCCCACCAGGGATGATGGCATTTTCATCCTAGATATTATGACGTCTCTGTAAACGGCCAACCGCGAATCAAAACGAAATGTAGTCTGGTCTAACATGATAGTGATTTTTTAATGTTTCTCATTCATGACCCCATTTTTCATAACGATTTGAGTAAAAACTTATCCTTATGTTGTATCTAACTAATATTCTATTGCGTTCTTACAATGAGGTAGCTAAACTTACACATGTCAAGACAGAATTCATCCGTCCCTGTAGCGCAGTGGATAGCGCGCTGGACTTCTAATCCAGAGGCCGTGGGTTCGAATCCCACCAGGGATGATGGCATTTTCATCCTAGATATTATGACGTCTCTGTAAACGGCCAACCGCGAATCAAAACAAAATGTAGTCTGGTCTAACATGATAGTGATTTTTTAATGTTTCTCATTCATGACACCATTTTTCATAACGATTTGGAGTAAAAACTTATCCTTATGTTGTATCTAACTAATATTCTATTGCGTTCTTACAATGAGGTAGCTAAACTTACACATGTCAAGACAGAATTCATCCGTCCCTGTAGCGCAGTGGATAGCGCGCTGGACTTCTAATCCAGAGGCCGTGGGTTCGAATCCCACCAGGGATGATGGCATTTTCATCCTAGATATTATGACGTCTCTGTAAACGGCCAACCGCGAATCAAAACAAAATGTAGTCTGGTCTAACATGATAGTGATTTTTTAATGTTTCTCATTCATGACCCCATTTTTTTCATAACGATTTGGAGTAAAAACTTATCCTTATGTTGTATCTAACTAATATTCTATTGCGTTCTTACAATGAGGTAGCTAAACTTACACATGTCAAGACAGAATTCATCCGTCCCTGTAGCGCAGTGGATAGCGCGCTGGACTTCTAATCCAGAGGCCGTGGGTTCGAATCCCACCAGGGATGATGGCATTTTCATCCTAGATATTATGACGTCTCTGTAAACGGCCAACCGCGAATCAAAACGAAATGTAGTCTGGTCTAACATGATAGTGATTTTTAATGTTTCTCATTCATGACCCCATTTTTCATAACGATTTGGAGTAAAAAAACTTATCCTTATGTTGTATCTAACTAATATTCTATTGCGTTCTTACAATGAGGTAGCTAAACTTACACATGTCAAGACAGAATTCATCCGTCCCTGTAGCGCAGTGGATAGCGCGCTGGACTTCTAATCCAGAGGCCGTGGGTTCGAATCCCACCAGGGATGATGGCATTTTCATCCTAGATATTATGACGTCTCTGTAAACGGCCAACCGCGAATCAAAACGAAATGTAGTCTGGTCTAACATGATAGTGATTTTTAATGTTTCTCATTCATGACCCCATTTTTTCATAACGATTTGGAGTAAAAACTTATCCTTATGTTGTATCTAACTAATATTCTATTGCGTTCTTACAATGAGGTAGCTAAACTTACACATGTCAAGACAGAATTCATCCGTCCCTGTAGCGCAGTGGATAGCGCGCTGGACTTCTAATCCAGAGGCCGTGGGTTCGAATCCCACCAGGGATGATGGCATTTTCATCCTAGATATTATGACGTCTCTGTAAACGGCCAACCGCGAATCAAAACGAAATGTAGTCTGGTCTAACATGATAGTGATTTTTTAATGTTTCTCATTCATGACCCCATTTTTCATAACGATTTGGAGTAAAAACTTATCCTTATGTTGTATCTAACTAATATTCTATTGCGTTCTTACAATGAGGTAGCTAAACTTACACATGTCAAGACAGAATTCATCCGTCCCTGTAGCGCAGTGGATAGCGCGCTGGACTTCTAATCCAGAGGCCGTGGGTTCGAATCCCACCAGGGATGATGGCATTTTCATCCTAGATATTATGACGTCTCTGTAAACGGCCAACCGCGAATCAAAACGAAAATGTAGTCTGGTCTAACATGATAGTGATTTTTTAATGTTTCTCATTCATGACCCCATTTTTCATAACGATTTGGAGTAAAAACTTATCCTTATGTTGTATCTAACTAATATTCTATTGCGTTCTTACAATGAGGTAGCTAAACTTACACATGTCAAGACAGAATTCATCCGTCCCTGTAGCGCAGTGGATAGCGCGCTGGACTTCTAATCCAGAGGCCGTGGGTTCGAATCCCACCAGGGATGATGGCATTTTCATCCTAGATATTATGACGTCTCTGTAAACGGCCAACCGCGAATCAAAACGAAATGTAGTCTGGTCTAACATGATAGTGATTTTTAATGTTTCTCATTCATGACCCCATTTTTCATAACGATTTGGAGTAAAAACTTATCCTTATGTTGTATCTAACTAATATTCTATTGCGTTCTTACAATGAGGTAGCTAAACTTACACATGTCAAGACAGAATTCATCCGTCCCTGTAGCGCAGTGGATAGCGCGCTGGACTTCTAATCCAGAGGCCGTGGGTTCGAATCCCACCAGGGATGATGGCATTTTCATCCTAGATATTATGACGTCTCTGTAAACGGCCAACCGCGAATCAAAACGAAATGTAGTCTGGTCTAACATGATAGTGATTTTTAATGTTTCTCATTCATGACCCCATTTTTCATAACGATTTGGAGTAAAAACTTATCCTTATGTTGTATCTAACTAATATTCTATTGCGTTCTTACAATGAGGTAGCTAAACTTACACATGTCAAGACAGAATTCATCCGTCCCTGTAGCGCAGTGGATAGCGCGCTGGACTTCTAATCCAGAGGCCGTGGGTTCGAATCCCACCAGGGATGATGGCATTTTCATCCTAGATATTATGACGTCTCTGTAAACGGCCAACCGCGAATCAAAACGAAATGTAGTCTGGTCTAACATGATAGTGATTTTTTAATGTTTCTCATTCATGACCCCATTTTTCATAACGATTTGGAGTAAAAACTTATCCTTATGTTGTATCTAACTAATATTCTATTGCGTTCTTACAATGAGGTAGCTAAACTTACACATGTCAAGACAGAATTCATCCGTCCCTGTAGCGCAGTGGATAGCGCGCTGGACTTCTAATCCAGAGGCCGTGGGTTCGAATCCCACCAGGGATGATGGCATTTTCATCCTAGATATTATGACGTCTCTGTAAACGGCCAACCGCGAATCAAAACGAAATGTAGTCTGGTCTAACATGATAGTGATTTTTTAATGTTTCTCATTCATGACCCCATTTTTCATAACGATTTGGAGTAAAAACTTATCCTTATGTTGTATCTAACTACTATTCTATTGCGTTCTTACAATGAGGTAGCTAAACTTACACATGTCAAGACGGAATTCTTCCGTCCCTGTAGCGCAGTGGATAGCGCGCTGGACTTCTAATCCAGAGGCCGTGGGTTCGAATCCCACCAGGAATGATGGCATTTTCATCCTAGATATTATGACGTCTCTGTAAACGGCCAACCGCGAATCAAAACGAAATGTAGTCTGGTCTAACATGATAGTGATTTTTTAATGTTTCTCATTCATGACCCCATTTTTCATAACGATTTGGAGTAAAAACTTATCCTTATGTTGTATCTAACTAATATTCTATTGCGTTCTTACAATGAGGTAGCTAAACTTACACATGTCAAGACAGAATTCATCCGTCCCTGTAGCGCAGTGGATAGCGCGCTGGACTTCTAATCCAGAGGCCGTGGGTTCGAATCCCACCAGGGATGATGGCATTTTCATCCTAGATATTATGACGTCTCTGTAAACGGCCAACCGCGAATCAAAACGAAATGTAGTCTGGTCTAACATGATAGTGATTTTTTAATGTTTCTCATTCATGACCCCATTTTTCATAACGATTTGGAGTAAAAACTTATCCTTATGTTGTATCTAACTAATATTCTATTGCGTTCTTACAATGAGGTAGCTAAACTTACACATGTCAAGACAGAATTCATCCGTCCCTGTAGCGCAGTGGATAGCGCGCTGGACTTCTAATCCAGAGGCCGTGGGTTCGAATCCCACCAGGGATGATGGCATTTTCATCCTAGATATTATGACGTCTCTGTAAACGGCCAACCGCGAATCAAAACGAAATGTAGTCTGGTCTAACATGATAGTGATTTTTTAATGTTTCTCATTCATGACCCCATTTTTTCATAACGATTTGGAGTAAAAACTTATCCTTATGTTGTATCTAACTAATATTCTATTGCGTTCTTACAATGAGGTAGCTAAACTTACACATGTCAAGACAGAATTCATCCGTCCCTGTAGCGCAGTGGATAGCGCGCTGGACTTCTAATCCAGAGGCCGTGGGTTCGAATCCCACCAGGGATGATGGCATTTTCATCCTAGATATTATGACGTCTCTGTAAACGGCCAACCGCGAATCAAAACGAAATGTAGTCTGGTCTAACATGATAGTGATTTTTAATGTTTCTCATTCATGACCCCATTTTTCATAACGATTTGGAGTAAAAACTTATCCTTATGTTGTATCTAACTAATATTCTATTGCGTTCTTACAATGAGGTAGCTAAACTTACACATGTCAAGACAGAATTCATCCGTCCCTGTAGCGCAGTGGATAGCGCGCTGGACTTCTAATCCAGAGGCCGTGGGTTCGAATCCCACCAGGGATGATGGCATTTTCATCCTAGATATTATGACGTCTCTGTAAACGGCCAACCGCGAATCAAAACGAAATGTAGTCTGGTCTAACATGATAGTGATTTTTAATGTTTCTCATTCATGACCCCATTTTTCATAACGATTTGGAGTAAAAACTTATCCTTATGTTGTATCTAACTAATATTCTATTGCGTTCTTACAATGAGGTAGCTAAAACACATGTCAAGACAGAATTCATCCGTCCCTGTAGCGCAGTGGATAGCGCGCTGGACTTCTAATCCAGAGGCCGTGGGTTCGAATCCCACCAGGGATGATGGCATTTTCATCCTAGATATTATGACGTCTCTGTAAACGGCCAACCGCGAATCAAAACGAAATGTAGTCTGGTCTAACATGATAGTGATTTTTTAATGTTTCTCATTCATGACCCCATTTTTCATAACGATTTGGAGTAAAAACTTATCCTTATGTTGTATCTAACTAATATTCTATTGCGTTCTTACAATGAGGTAGCTAAACTTACACATGTCAAGACAGAATTCATCCGTCCCTGTAGCGCAGTGGATAGCGCGCTGGACTTCTAATCCAGAGGCCGTGGGTTCGAATCCCACCAGGGATGATGGCATTTTCATCCTAGATATTATGACGTCTCTGTAAACGGCCAACCGCGAATCAAAACGAAATGTAGTCTGGTCTAACATGATAGTGATTTTTAATGTTTCTCATTCATGACCCCATTTTTCATAACGATTTGGAGTAAAAACTTATCCTTATGTTGTATCTAACTAATATTCTATTGCGTTCTTACAATGAGGTAGCTAAACTTACACATGTCAAGACAGAATTCATCCGTCCCTGTAGCGCAGTGGATAGCGCGCTGGACTTCTAATCCAGAGGCCGTGGGTTCGAATCCCACCAGGGATGATGGCATTTTCATCCTAGATATTATGACGTCTCTGTAAACGGCCAACCGCGAATCAAAACGAAATGTAGTCTGGTCTAACATGATAGTGATTTTTTAATGTTTCTCATTCATGACCCCATTTTTCATAACGATTTGGAGTAAAAACTTATCCTTATGTTGTATCTAACTAATATTCTATTGCGTTCTTACAATGAGGTAGCTAAACTTACACATGTCAAGACAGAATTCATCCGTCCCTGTAGCGCAGTGGATAGCGCGCTGGACTTCTAATCCAGAGGCCGTGGGTTCGAATCCCACCAGGGATGATGGCATTTTCATCCTAGATATTATGACGTCTCTGTAAACGGCCAACCGCGAATCAAAACGAAATGTAGTCTGGTCTAACATGATAGTGATTTTTAATGTTTCTCATTCATGACCCCATTTTTCATAACGATTTGGAGTAAAAACTTATCCTTATGTTGTATCTAACTAATATTCTATTGCGTTCTTACAATGAGGTAGCTAAACTTACACATGTCAAGACAGAATTCATCCGTCCCTGTAGCGCAGTGGATAGCGCGCTGGACTTCTAATCCAGAGGCCGTGGGTTCGAATCCCACCAGGGATGATGGCATTTTCATCCTAGATATTATGACGTCTCTGTAAACGGCCAACCGCGAATCAAAAACGAAATGTAGTCTGGTATAACATGATAGTGATTTTTAATGTTTCTCATTCATGACCCCATTTTTTTTCATAACGATTTGGAGTAAAAACTTATCCTTATGTTGTATCTAACTAATATTCTATTGCGTTCTTACAATGAGGTAGCTAAACTTACACATGTCAAGACAGAATTCATCCGTCCCTGTAGCGCAGTGGATAGCGCGCTGGACTTCTAATCCAGAGGCCGTGGGTTCGAATCCCACCAGGGATGATGGCATTTTCATCCTAGATATTATGACGTCTCTGTAAACGGCCAACCGCGAATCAAAACGAAATGTAGTCTGGTCTAACATGATAGTGATTTTTTAATGTTTCTCATTCATGACACCATTTTTCATAACGATTTGGAGTAAAACTTATCCTTATGTTGTATCTAACTAATATTCTATTGCGTTCTTACAATGAGGTAGCTAAACTTACACATGTCAAGACAGAATTCATCCGTCCCTGTAGCGCAGTGGATAGCGCGCTGGACTTCTAATCCAGAGGCCGTGGGTTCGAATCCCACCAGGGATGATGGCATTTTCATCCTAGATATTATGACGTCTCTGTAAAACGGCCAACCGCGAATCAAAACGAAATGTAGTCTGGTCTAACATGATAGTGATTTTTTAATGTTTCTCATTCATGACCCCATTTTTCATAACGATTTGGAGTAAAAACTTATCCTTATGTTGTATCTAACTAATATTCTATTGCGTTCTTACAATGAGGTAGCTAAACTTACACATGTCAAGACAGAATTCATCCGTCCCTGTAGCGCAGTGGATAGCGCGCTGGACTTCTAATCCAGAGGCCGTGGGTTCGAATCCCACCAGGGATGATGGCATTTTCATCCTAGATATTATGACGTCTCTGTAAACGGCCAACCGCGAATCAAAAAACGAAATGTAGTCTGGTCTAACATGATAGTGATTTTTTAATGTTTCTCATTCATGACCCCATTTTTCATAACGATTTGGAGTAAAAACTTATCCTTATGTTGTATCTAACTAATATTCTATTGCGTTCTTACAATGAGGTAGCTAAACTTACACATGTCAAGACAGAATTCATCCGTCCCTGTAGCGCAGTGGATAGCGCGCTGGACTTCTAATCCAGAGGCCGTGGGTTCGAATCCCACCAGGGATGATGGCATTTTCATCCTAGATATTATGACGTCTCTGTAAACGGCCAACCGCGAATCAAAACGAAATGTAGTCTGGTCTAACATGATAGTGATTTTTTAATGTTTCTCATTCATGACCCCATTTTTCATAACGATTTGGAGTAAAAACTTATCCTTATGTTGTATCTAACTAATATTCTATTGCGTTCTTACAATGAGGTAGCTAAACTTACACATGTCAAGACAGAATTCATCCGTCCCTGTAGCGCAGTGGATAGCGCGCTGGACTTCTAATCCAGAGGCCGTGGGTTCGAATCCCACCAGGGATGATGGCATTTTCATCCTAGATATTATGACGTCTCTGTAAACGGCCAACCGCGAATCAAAACGAAATGTAGTCTGGTCTAACATGATAGTGATTTTTTAATGTTTCTCATTCATGACCCCATTTTTCATAACGATTTGGAGTAAAAACTTATCCTTATGTTGTATCTAACTAATATTCTATTGCGTTCTTACAATGAGGTAGCTAAACTTACACATGTCAAGACAGAATTCATCCGTCCCTGTAGCGCAGTGGATAGCGCGCTGGACTTCTAATCCAGAGGCCGTGGGTTCGAATCCCACCAGGGATGATGGCATTTTCATCCTAGATATTATGACGTCTCTGTAAACGGCCAACCGCGAATCAAAACGAAATGTAGTCTGGTCTAACATGATAGTGATTTTTTAATGTTTCTCATTCATGACCCCATTTTTCATAACGATTTGGAGTAAAACTTATCCTTATGTTGTATCTAACTAATATTCTATTGCGTTCTTACAATGAGGTAGCTAAACTTACACATGTCAAGACAGAATTCATCCGTCCCTGTAGCGCAGTGGATAGCGCGCTGGACTTCTAATCCAGAGGCCGTGGGTTCGAATCCCACCAGGGATGATGGCATTTTCATCCTAGATATTATGACGTCTCTGTAAACGGCCAACCGCGAATCAAAACGAAATGTAGTCTGGTCTAACATGATAGTGATTTTTTAATGTTTCTCATTCATGACCCCATTTTTCATAACGATTTGGAGTAAAACTTATCCTTATGTTGTATCTAACTATATTCTATTGCGTTCTTACAATGAGGTAGCTAAACTTACATATGTCAAGACAGAATTCATCCGTCCCTGTAGCGCAATGGATAGCGCGCTGGACTTCTAATCCAGATGCCGTGGGTTCGAATCCCACCTGGGATGATGGCATTTTCATCCTAGATATTATGACGTCTCTGTAAACGGCCAACCGCGAATCAAAACGAAATGTAGTCTGGTCTAACATGATAGTGATTTTTTTAATGTTTCTCATTCATGACCCCATTTTTCATAACGATTTGGAGTAAAAACTTATCCTTATGTTGTATCTAACTAATATTCTATTGCGTTCTTACAATGAGGTAGCTAAACTTACACATGTCAAGACAGAATTCATCCGTCCCTGTAGCGCAGTGGATAGCGCGCTGGACTTCTAATCCAGAGGCCAGGGATGATGGCATTTTTCCTAGATATTATGATAAACGGCCAACCCGAACAAAACAGGGATGATGGCGATTTTCATCCTAGATATTAGGACGTCTCTGTAAACGGCCAGCGCACGAATCAAAACAAAATGGCATTTTAGTCTGGTCTAACATGAAATAGTGGTCTAACATGATTTTTTAATGTTTCTCATTCATGACCCCATTTTTCATAACGATTTGGAGTAAAAACTTATCCTTATGTTGTATCTAACTAATATTCTATTGCGTTCTTACAATGAGGTAGCTAAACTTACACATGTCAAGACAGAATTCATCCGTCCCTGTAGCGCAGTGGATAGCGCGCTGGACTTCTAATCCAGAGGCCGTGGGTTCGAATCCCACAGGGATGATGGCATTTTCATCCTAGATATTAGGACGTCTCTGTAAACGGCCAACCGCGAATCAAAACAAAATGTAGTCTGGTCTAACATGATAGTGTTTTTTAATGTTTTCTCATTCATGACCCCATTTTTTCATAACGATTTGGAGTAAAAACTTATCCTTATGTTGTATCTAACTAATATTCTATTGCGTTCTTACAATGAGGTAGCTAAACTTACATGTCAAGACAAATTCATCCGTCCCTGTAGCGCAGTGGATAGCGCGCTGGACTTCTAATCCAGAGGCCGTGGGTTCGAATCCCACCAGGATGATGGCATTTCATCCTAGATATTAGGACGTCTCTGTAAACGGCCAACCGCGAATCAAAACAAAATGTAGTCTGGTCTAACATGATAGTGATTTTTTTAATGTTTCTCATTCATGACCCCATTTTTCATAACGATTTGGAGTAAAAACTTATCCTTATGTTGTATCTAACTAATATTCTATTGCGTTCTTACAATGAGGTAGCTAAACTTACACATGTCAAGACAGAATTCATCCGTCCCTGTAGCGCAGTGGATAGCGCGCTGGACTTCTAATCCAGAGGCCGTGGTTTCCGAATCCCACCAGGGATGATGGCATTTTCATCCTAGATATTAGGACGTCTCTGTCCGCGAATCAAAACAAAATGTAGTCTGGTCTAACATGATAGTGATTTTTTAATGTTTCTCATTCATGACCCCATTTTCATAACGATTTGGAGTAAAAACTTATCCTTATGTTGTATCTAACTAATATTCTATTGAGTTCTTACAATGAGGTAGCTAAACTTACATATGTCAAGACAAAATTCATCCGTTTGTAGCGCAGTGGATAGCGCGCTGGACTTCTAATCCAGAGGCCCTGGTTTCGAATCCCACCAGGATGATTTTCATCCTAGATATTAGGACGTCTCTGTAAACGGCCAACCACGAATCAAAACAAAATGTAGTCTGGTCTAACATGATAGTGATTTTTTAATGTTTCTCATTCATGACCCCATTTTTCATAACGATTTGGAGTAAAAACTTATCCTTATGTTGTATCTAACTAATATTCTATTGCGTTCTTACAATGAGGTAGCTAAACTTACACATGTCAAGACAAAATTCATCCGTCCCTGTAGCGCAGTGGATAGCGCGCTGGACTTCTAATCCAGAGGCCCTGGTTTCGAATCCCACCAGGGATGATGGCATTTTCATCCTAGATATTAGGACGTCTCTGTAAACGGCCAACCGCGAATCAAAACAAAATGTAGTCTGGTCTAACATGATAGTGATTTTTTAATGTTTCTCATTCACGACCCCATTTTTCATAACGATTTGGAGCAAAAACTTATCCTTATGTTGTATCTAACTAATATTCTATTGCGTTCTTACAATGAGGTAGCTAAACTTACATATGTCAATTCGCAATTTCTCCGTCCCTGTAGTGCAGCGGATAGCGCGCTGGACGTCTAATCCAGAGGCCGTGGGTTCAAATCCCACCAGGGATGATGGCATTTTCATCCTAGATATTAGGACGTCTCTGTAAACGGCCAACCGCGAATCAAAACAAAATGTAGTCTGGTCTAACATGATAGTGATTTTTTTAATGTTTCTCATTCATGACCCCATTTTTCATAACGATTTGGAGTAAAAACTTATCCTTATGTTGTATCTAACTAATATTCTATTGCGTTCTTACAATGAGGTAGCTAAACTTACATATGTCAAGACAAAATTCATCCCGTCCCTGTGGCGCAGTGGATACCAGGATAATGGACTTTAATCCTAGAGAGGCCGTGGGTTCAACGAATCCCACCAGGGATGATGGCATGTTTTCATCCTAAGATATTATTTGACGCGTTCTGTAAACGGCCAACCACTTCTAATCCAGAGGAATCAAAATTGTTTGGTCTAGATTTTTTAAAGATGTAGTCTGGTCTAACATGATAAATTTTTTTTTAATGTTTCTCATTCATGACCCCATTTTTTTCAAAAAGATTTGGAGTAAAAACTTATCCTTATGTTGTATCTAACTAATATTCTATTGAGTTCTTAGAATGAGGTAGCTAAACTTACACATGTCAAGACAAAATTAATCCGTACCTGTAGCGCAGTGGATAGCGCGCTGGACTTCTAATCCAGAGGCCCTGGTTTGGAATCCTACCAGGGATGATGGTATTTTCAACCTAGATATTAGGATGTCTCTGTAAACGGCCGACCGCGAATCAAAACAAGATGTAGTCTGGTCTAACATGATAGTGTTTTTTTAATGTTTCTCATTCATGACCCCATTTTTCATAACGATTTGGAGTAAAAACTTATCCTTATGTTGTATCTAACTAATATTCTATTGAGTTCTTAGAATGAGGTTGCTAAACTTACATATGTCAAGGCAAAATTAATCCGTACCTGTAGCGCAGTGGATAGCGCGCTGGACTTCTAATCCAGAGGCCCTGGTTTCGAATCCCACCAGGGATGATGGCAATTTCATCCTAGATATTAGGACATATCTGTAAACGGCCAACCACGCATCAAAACAAAATGTAGTCTGGTCTAACATGATAGTGATTTTTTAATGTTTCTCATTCATGACCCCATTTTTCATAACGATTTGGAGTAAAAACTTATCCTTATGATGTATCTAACTAATATACTATTGCGGTCTTACAATGAGGTAGCTAAACTTACACATGTCAAGACGAAATTCATCCGTCCCTGTAGCATGTGGATAGCGCGCTGGAATTCTCATCCAGAGTCCGTGGTTTCGAATCCCACCAGGGATGATGGCATTTTCATCCTAGATATTAGGACGTCTCTGTAAACGGCCAACCACGAATCAAAACAAAATGTAGTCTGGTCTAACATGATAATGATTTTTAATGTTTCTCATTCATGACCCCATTTTTCATAACGATTTGGAGGAAAACTTAACCTTATGTTGTATCTAACTAATATTCTATTGCGTTCTTAGAATGAGGTAGCTAAACTTACACATGTCAAGACAAAATTCATCCGTTCTTGTAGCGCAGTGGATATCGCGCTGGACTTCTAATCCAGAGGCCCTGATTTCGAATCCCACCAGGGATGTTGGCATTTTCATCCTAGATATTAGGACGTCTCTATAAACGGCTGACCGCGAATCAAAACAAGATGTAGTCTGGTCTAACATGATAGTGTTTTTTTAATGTTTCTCATTCATGACCCCATTTTTCATAACGATTTGGAGTAAAAACTTACCCTTATGATGTATCTAACTAATATACTATTGAGTTCTTAGAATGAGGTTGCTAAACTTACATATGTCAAGACAAAATTAATCCGTACCTTTTAGCGCAGTGGATTGCGCGCTGGACTTCTATTCCAGACTTTGGTTTCGAATCCCACCAGGGATGATGGCATTTTCATCCTTGATATTAGGACGTCTCTATAAACGGCCAACCGCGAATAAAAACAGAATGTAGTCTGGTCTAACATGATAGTGATTTTTAATGTTTCTCATTCATGACCCCATTTTTCATAACGATTTGGATTTTAAAAACTTATTTTTATGTTGTATCTAACTAATATTCTATTGCTTTCTTTACAATGACGTAGCTAAACTTTACATATGTCAAACAAAATTCATCCGTCCCTGTAGCGCAGTGGATAGCGCGCTGGACTTTAATCCAGGGGCCCTGGTTTTCGAATCCCACCGGGGATGATGGCATTTTCATCCTAGATATTAGGACGTCTCTGTAAACGCCCAACCGCGAATCAAAACATAAAGCAGTCTGGTCTAACATGATAGTGAATTTTTAGTGTTTCTCATTCATGACCCCATTTTTCATAACGATTTGGAGTAAAACTTATCTTTTATGTTGTATCTAACTAATATTCTATTGAGTTTTTTACAATGAGGTTGCTAAACTTACATATGTCAAGGTCAAATTAATCCGTACCTGTAGCGCAGTGGATATCGCGCTGGACTTCTAATCCAGAGGCCGTGGTTTCGAATCCCACCAGGGATGATCTAAATTTTTTCATCCTAGATATTAGGACGTCTCTGTAAACGGCCAAACACATTGGAATCAAAACAAAATGTAGTCTGGTCTAACATGATAGTGATTTTTTTAATGTTTCTCATTCATGACCCCATTTTTCATAACGATTTGGAGTGAAAACTAATCCTTATGTTGTATCTAACTAATATTCTATTGCGTTCTTACAATGAGGTAGCTAAACTTACATATATGAAAGTAAAATTAATCCGTCCCTGTAGCGCAGTGGATAGCACGCTGGACTTCTAATCCAGAGGCCGTGGGTTCGAATCCCACCAGGGATGATGGCATTTTCATCCTAGATATTAGGACGTCTCTGTAAACGGCTGACCGCGAATCAAAACAAGATGTAGTCTGGTCTAACATGATAGTGTTTTTTTAATGTTTCTCATTCATGACCCCATTTTTCATAACGATTTGGAGTAAAAACTTATCCTTATGTTGTATCTAACTAATATTCTATTGAGTTCTTAGAATGAGGTAGCTAAACTTACATATGTCAAGACAAAAATTAGTCTCACCTGTAGCGCTGTGGATAGCGCGCCCATTTTCTAATCAGAAACCTGGTTTCGAATACCACCAGGGATGATGGCATTTTCATCCTAGATATAAGGACATCTCTAAAACGGCCAACCACGAATCATAACAAAATGTAGTCTGGTCTAACATGATAGTGATTTTTAATGTTTCTAAACCCCCATTTTTTAACATAACGATTTGGAGTAAAAACTTATCCTTATGTTGTATCTAACTAATATTCTATTCCGTTCTTACAATGAGGTAGCTAAACTTACATATGTCAAGACTAAATTCATCCGTCCCTGTAGCGCAGTGGATAGCGCGCTGGGATCTAATCCAGAGGCCGTGGGTTGAATCCCACCAGGATGATGGCATTTTCATCCTAGATATTAGGACGTCTCTGTAAACGACCGGGAATCAAAACAAAATGTAGTATGGTCTAACATGATAGTGTTTTTTAATGTTTCTCATTCATGACCCCATTTTTCATAACGATTTGGAGAAAAAACTTATCCTTATGTTGTATCTAACTAATATTCTATTGAGTTCTTAGAATGACGTTGCTAAACTTACATATGTCAAGACAAAATTCATCCGTCCCTGTAGCGCAGTGGATAACGCGCTGGACTTCTAATCCAAAGGCTCTGGGTTCGAATCCCACCAGGGATGATGGCATTTTCATCCTAGATTTTTAGGACGTCTCTATAAACGGCCAACCGACGAATAAAAACAGAAAAATGTAGTCTGGTCTAACATGATAGTGATTTCTAAATGTTTCTCATTCATGACCCCATTTTTCATAACGATTTGGAGTAAAAACTAATCCTTATGTTGTATCTAACTAATATTCTATTGCTTTCTTACAATGAGGGTAGCCAAAAACTTACACATATCAAACAAAATTCATCCGTCCCTGTAGCGCAGTGGATAGCGTGCTGGACTTCTAATCCAGGGGCCCTGGTTTCGAATCCCACCGGGGATGATGGCATTTTCATCCTAGATATTAGTACGTCTCTGTAAACGCCCAACCGCGAATCAAAACATAAAGCAGTCTGGTCTAAAATGATAGTGATAGTGACTTTTTAAACGTTTCTCATTCATGACCCCATTTTTCATAACGATTTGGAGTGAAAAACTTATCTTTATGTTATATCTAACTAATATTCTATTGCGTTCTTACAATGAGGTAGCTAAACTTACACATGTCAGACAAAATTCATCCGTCCCTGTAGCGCAGTGGATAGCGCGCTGGACTTCTAATCCAGAGGCCGTGGGTTCGAATCCCACCAGGGATGATGGCATTTTCATCCTCGATATTAGGACGTCTCTGTAAACGACCAACCGGACGAATCGAACCAAAAAATGTAGTCTGGTCTAATATAAGAATTATGCAAAAAGAATGGGGTAAAGTAACGGTGGATCAGTGTGGAAAACTTGTGTCCAACCATAGAAATCGACTGGACACAGTGAAACAAAACAGAGGCTACGCAACAAAAAAAAAAATTAAATTGATGTATTCAATACTTTTGCATGGGGTAATTTTGAACTTTGATAAAAAAAAAATGGATTCAACCACGAATTTTTAATTTTCCTTCCACATACAACTAAAACAACGTTACGAGATATTACTTACCAAATATCAGGCAAAATGGCGAATATAAACTAGAGTTATAACTGAAAATGACATGTATCGAATACTTATGCGTGTCAACGTATATACACTTTCTGCGTGTCACACTTTTCTTGTAAAAAAATTACGTTTGATTTGATTTGAGAAATCAGTTCTATTGTCAAATGGAAACAAATGTTTGCCTTCAAAATCAAAATGATTTCTCTCACTCATGTAGTATAAAACTAGAACATGTGAACGTATCAGAATACAGCTCAACTTAAACATTTGGCGTCGCGAAACAAAATGGTGGTACTCGAAAATTAAATTTAAACCATTAAGTTTCAGTTTATATGCTATTTCACAAAAGCCTAATACTTAACGTGAGATGCTACGCAAGCTCTGTGGTAATTTATCATTGACTGAACGAGGTCTTCATCTATTTTTTGTAGTTCCATATTGATAGATTCGGCCTTTTCATTATGTAACGAGAAGGGAGCTAGGGAAGAAAGATTTTAGAATTTCTACTTTTTCGTCATAAAAGTGGCATACCCAGATGAAAAAGGCCCGAAATTTAAGAAAAACAAATTTTTGTCTCGAAATTAATAAGAGGAGTGACCAAAATATTTTAAAATTATTTTAAAAACTTTTTATTTCTTTTTCAGTACGTTTGAAATTTTCGGTGAAAATCTTTTTTCATTTAGTTCAAAGGTCGACGTAATATTTAGCATTAGGTTATTTTTAGCGCCTTTTTCAGTTGAAAACACATCAATGTGAAAATTTTTGCGAAAATCAAATAGTTGTCGGATTTTAATGAACCTTTCAGGACTTATTAAAAATGAATTTGAAAGAAATTTTTGTTTTTAGAAAGTCATGTTAAAATTTTTTTTCATCTGTTACTCCTACTTTAATTTATTTTTATGAGGGGATTGAAAACTCAATCCAGAGGTTGTGCGTTCGAATCCCAACAGGGATGATTTATTTTTTTTAATAAATCAAATGCAGACGACGTTGAAGAATATTGGCCAAAATTATTTTTGTAAAAAGGATTATATAGAAATAGCCGGTACCATTTTAGCTCTGAATTGTAAAATAAAAAACTCAATGTCGCATAAGACATCATTTGACGAAAAAAAGGCATTTTCATGGGTTTTATGAATAATATATATTAAAAATTTTTTTGTATGAAGCCAAAAATTTTTCGATGAAAAATGAATTTCAAACAAGAATTCGGGTTTTTTTTTCAGTTTGAAAATGTGAAAAACTTGATAAATGTTTTAAATTAAGTTTGAAACCAAGTGACTTTGGAAATGATCTTTATCAAAAAGGTCTATTTTTACAGATCATAAATTAGAAAGTTTAATTAAATAAATGCCATAAAATTTTATAATGGATGTAGGTAACAATTATTTTTTTGTCTTTATAAAATTTGTATTCAAAATGTATGTTTCGTAGTTTAAATGTTTGGGATACCAGAATTCAACAACAAACGTAAGGTAAAAAAAGAAAAAATGTAAAATGTATTTGTTTTATTTAAATCTGCTTACGAAGATTCACTTAAAATTAGAACTATAAAATTTTGTCATTTCTGTCCTACCATCCGATAAATTCCCCCTGGCGTAAGTTGTCGATACATTGACGTGCGTCAAATCACACCTCCCAAAACCAATAACAACGGTTAAATTTATTCTCGGTGAAAAAAATTTTCTATTAAAAAATAAGGAATATTTTTTTGAAAATTAAATTATTTTTTAAAAGAAAAATTTTCCATATTTAAAAAGAATCTTTTGAAAAATATTTGATTTGAATTTTTCCAAGATTTTAAAAATGGAGAAATTGATATAACAATTCTAAGATTTTCTTCCCCAGCTCCCTTCTCGTTACATAATGAAAAGGCCGTATCTAAATTCTTCATTCAACAAATATGTGAAGACCTCGTTCAATCAATGGTAAAAAAAAAAAAATTATTTAAAAGAATATGTAACGGTTCTGTTTTTTCATTCTTCGGGTCACCATAAAAAACCTCACTAATTGTTGTAAACGTCATTATTATTTAAATAACAAAACCACGTGATTTAAAAAAAAAACGTGCTAATTTATTGTATTAATCTTAAAAGATTATATCTTAGAATATTTTTAAAACTTAATCATTTAAATTTGTTATCATCACACGATGATTAATTTTCTGTGATAAATGCTGTGCACGTAAAGATTGACATGTTCTAGTTTTATACTACATGAGTGACAGAAATCATTTTGATTTTGAAGACAAAACTTTTTTCCATTTGACAATAGAACAAATTCCTCAAATCAAATCAAGCATCATTTCCTTACAAAAAAAAGTGTGACACGCAGCAAGTGTATATAGTTCTGTGTATGTCTTAATAATATAAGACTAAAAGTCTCTCTGAAAACAAAGCATGTTTGTCATTCTTTTTTCTTTTTAATTCATCTATTCCGTTCCGTCCGTGAAAAATCGGTATTGTTATGTCACGAATATAACAATGCGAAAAAACTTAAATGAGAGAATCAATAAATCTTTCTTCCTTACTTACACTTGCTTTACATAATGATTATTAGCCTGAATCTATCAATATGGAACTACAACAAATTGGTGAAGACCTCGTTCAGTCAATGATAAATGGGCCGAACGCAATTATTTAAAACAATACGCGAGTAAAAAAGTTTTCGGCTCACCACGAAGTATCCGTCCACTAAAATAACAAAATTGTCATCAACTCCATTCATTTTACAATATACCAATAACCACGTGATAAAAATGGCGTACCTGCTAAACTATTGTAGTATTATAATGTAAACATTAATATCTTGTTTGTAATGCATAAATTTTCACTATTGTATGATCACACAATGATTCATTTTCTGTGATAAATGTTGAGCCCGGAAAGATTTTCTTATTTTATGGTTAAGTTAGCCAGAAACATGACCAGAAAATGAGTGTCCAGGGGATTGGATAATTGAAAAATAATACGAATGAATTTCCATGATGAAGGAAGATTTTTTTTATTCTGAAAATTAATGGTGAAACTTTCAGCTGTTAACTTTGATCTCGAGTGGCTAATTACTTTCTTGTCCGTGAGTGTGATATTTTGTTGCTTTCCTACAACGCAGTAAGCAAAATTAATCAAGATAAGAAAATTGAGTCATCAAATGTCCCTGTAGCGCAGGGGATAGCGCGCTGGACTTCTAATCAAGAGGCCGTGGGTTCGAATCTCACCAGGGATGGTAATATTTTCTTCCGCACAAAAATCGATTCTTCTTTTTTTAACCTATTGCAATTTGAAAGAAATATGGATGTTATATGAGAATGAAAAAAGGGATGTTAATATTTTCTTCCGCACAAAAATCTTTGAAATTTATTCGTATTATTATTCAATTATCCGATCCAATCGTCACTCATTTTCTGCTCATGTTTCTGGCTAACTTAACAATAAAATAAGAAAATCTTTACGTGCACAACATTTATCACAGAAAATTAATCACTTTGTGACGATAACAAAAGCAATGATTACGTATTAAAAACAAGATGTTAACGTTTTCGATTATAATACTACATTAGCAGATGCGCCATTTTTATCACGTGGTTATTGGTATTGTGAAATGAATGGCAATTATTTAAAAGAATACACCAGTATTTTTTTCATAGTTTTCGGGTCACCATGACGTATCCGTCCACGTCCAATTGTTGTCAAATTTTTGCAAATACCAATAACCACGTGATTTAAATGGCGGACCTGCTAATTTAACATTAAACGAAAACGTTTATATCTTGTTTTTAATACATAATAATTGCTTTTGTTTTCATCACAAAATGATTAATTTTCTGTGATAAATGTTTGCACGTAAAGATTTTCTTATTTTATTGTTAAGTTAGGCAGAAACATGACCAAAAATGAGTGACGAAGGGATCGGATAATTGAATAATAATAATACGAATGAATTTACAAGATAAATAAAACATTTTTTATTCTGAAAATTAATAGTGAAATTTGATTTCCAGTAATAACTAATCATTTTCTTGTATCTGATTGTAGTTGCTTTCCTACAATGACATAGCAAAACAAATATACATGAATATACGGCGACTTGTCCCTGTAGCGCAGGGGATAGTGAGCTGGACTTCTAATCCAAAGGCCGTGGGTTCGAATCCCACCAGCGATAATTGACTTTTAAACCTCGTTAATAACTTAATATGCATACATTTATTTCGCGAGAAAAAGACAACGACCAAAACCTTTTGGTGGTAAAACTGGAGCGACCTCACCAGGTCACACGCCTGTACCATGGTAGATGGAAGTCGTACGCCACCCAGACTACATAGACTAACTCTCAACTGTAGCATAGTTTCTGAGGTGACGAAAAATAAGGTCATGATTAAGAAACGTTTAAAACGCACAGTCGTATGACATAACTGTACATTACAGCCAATTTCGTGTCCGGCCTGTTAGCTCAGTTGGTTAGAGTGTCGTGCTAATAACGCGAATGTCGTGGGTTCGAGCCCCATACTGGCCATAACGTAATCCCTTTTTTTTTTTTTATTATTTATCTAAAAGTATTTTTTAACATTTTAAAAAGATCTTCTGTTTCGTTTAAAAATGGTTTCGCATTTTTATTGCCTCCGTTGGGAATTCACAAACAAACACAAAACCATTACACGATGATAATTTTATATGAAAATATTTTTTTAATTTTAAAATAAATTTGTTCAATGAAAAATAATAGAATGTTTTGGAAAGTGAGGAATTTAGATTCTTCTTGTCTTTTCTGTGGAAGTCTGTGATCTTTAATTGTAGATATCAAGGCAGCATGTTTCTACTTCGTGTCAGGCGATTTAATAAAGTTGGAGAAAGTATTGATCCACACCACTTCTAATTGAAATGATAACATCTTGATTATGTCATTATTTTCTCTTCAAGTAACATGTGCCATCCATTTTAGTTGTTGCTGCTGTTGGTATTTTTCAAGTGATATGGTTTCTGTTATTTGCTACAGTTCTTTTTTTGTGTGATTATGTGGCGCCAATGATGATGTGTTCAAAGAAGGATAAACTTTGCCAAGTTTTAATGCCAAAGATCACGTTACATATTAGGCGTTCGTGAAATAACTAATTTAGGTGTCTGAATTTAATTATCGCTCCCCACCATTTCGTTTCGCGACCCCAAATCTTTAATAATTGAGTTCTCAACGGAGGCAAAAATAAATCCGAAACCAAGTTGGTTTACTTTAAAATCAGGGTTATTTGGGGGATTTTTTTTTAGCCTATTATTATTATTATTATTATTATGATTATTATTATTATAAGGTGGGAGAGGCGGGGAGAATGAGATCCCCATTAGGCCGGATGAAACGCAAACGAAACAAGCTACTGACCTACGGACAACGAGACTGACATGCCCATGTGGAAAGAAGTGTAAAAATATGCGAGGCCTAAAAATCCATCAAGCAAAGATGAAGTGTCAGGTGCAGTCGAACCAACAGCAGCGCGCAGGAATTTTTCCTGGTGAGACGCAGGAGGTGCAAGGCCGGGAAGCTCACCATAGTGCCCAGTCCCCCCAGGCAGAGGTTCAAGCAGAGCCTGATACTCCATTTCGAAGAAAGATAAAATGGCCACCAGCCAGTAACAAACACGCCTGGCACGATTTCGACGTGGACATCGGCGAGATCATCGGAATAACATCAAGAGGTTCGGTGGATAAACGACTAGCGACAATGTCAAAAATCATCACTACTTATGCAGCAGAGAAATTTGGATATGAGGAGCGGAAGGAAAAGAAGGATATTAGCAAAAAAAAATAGGAGGGAATTAAAAATGACACAATTTAGATCGGAGGTAAAATCTCTTCGGAAACAATATAAAATCGCGAAAACCGAAGAAAGACAACCCTTACGGGAGCTTCGAGACTTAATTCGTTTAAAAATAAAGTCTTTACGCAGAGCAGAATGGCATAGACGAAGGAGGAAAGAAAGGGCGAAGAAACGGATGGCATTTCTCTCAAATCCATTCAATTTCACAAAGAAGCTGTTAGGGGAAAATCGAAGTGGTCAGTTGGAGAGTACCCCTAGGGAAATCAAGAAAGAGTGATCCAAACAGATAGCTAGAACTTGTAAATAACACGTCCCTGATAATCCCTAATGCACCATTAACGCCTTTTGACTCGAAAGAACCAACTTGGATGGAGATTAATGCAGTCATTAAAGCAACCAGAACTGCGTCCACACCAGGTCCAAACAGAGTGCCTTACGTAGTTTACAAACGTTGTCCCAAACTCCGTCGGATGTTATGGAAGTTATTGAAAGTTATTTGGAGGAGAGGAAAAATAACTGGATAATGGAGACACTCTGAAGTTATTTGGATCCCTAAAGAGGAAGAATCCAGAAGGATAGACCAATTTAGATGCATCTCCCTGTTGAATACGGAGGGTAAAATATTTTTTAGCATCTTAAACCGACGCTTGGCAGATTTCCTCCTTAAAAATAAGTACATAGATACCTCTGCGCAAAAAGGTGGAGTACCAGGAATACCGGCATGTATGGAGCATACAGGGGTCGTATTGCAATTGTTAAAAGAAGCGAAGGCAAATAGGGGCGACATAGCAATCGTGTGGTTAGATCTTAAAAACGCCTACGGATCAATACCACATAAACTAGTAGAAGAAGCCCTCCATCGCCATTATGCACCAAGTAAAATTACTGAATTAATCGCTGATTACTATAATAACTTCCAAATGAGAACGTTATCAGGAAATACAGCGTCGGCATGGCATAAATTGGAGAAAGGCATCATAATGGGATGTACAATCTCAGCGACCCTCTTTTGTCTAGCCATGAACATGTTAATTAAAGCGGCATAAACAGAATGTAAAGCGTCGGTCACTAGATCAGGATTAAGGCAACCTCCTATAAGAGCCTACATGGATGACATGACAATAAAAACTACATCCGTTATTGGCGCGAGATGGCTGCTATGGGGGATTGAAAAACAGATCACATGGGCCCGAATGAGTTTCAACCGCGCGAAATCAAGGTCACTCGTTCTAAGGAGAGGTAAAATATTAGATAAAGAGCGATTCAGACTACCCGGGGGAAACATACCAACAATTAGGGAAAAGTCCGTAAAAAGCCTTGGAAAAAGTATAGATCACTCGCTAAAAGACGCAGCAGCAATCCAAGAAACAAAAGACAAACTAGAAACTTGGTTAAAGAGAGTTGACAAATCCGGCTTACCAGGCCGATTTAAAGCTTGGATTTATCACCATGCCATTCTCCCTAAAATCTTATGGCTATTGTCTATTTACGAATTTACATTTCATATAGAACAATTAGAAGAAAGAAGTAGCACACGACTACGAAGATGGTTAGGCCTACCGAAGAGTTTGACCAGTGCTGCTCTATACGGCAACACCAATGCTCTGCAACTTCCTTTCAGAAGTCTAGTAGACGAGTACAAAGTCACTAAAATTAGAGCAATAACGCAGTATGAGTTATCCAAAGACCCAAAAGTGGCTGGAGCAGGCATTGAAGTCTACTCAGGAAGAAAATGGAGAGCAGAGGACGCATTGCGTGTCGCTAAAGAAAGGCTCTGCGAAAAGGCCATATTAGGCGCCGTAGCTACTGGACGCGCTGGCCTAGGGTTCTTTCCTACCATCCGGGTTGACAGAGCCAAAGGTAAAGAAAAGAACCTTTTAATACAAGAAGAAGTACGCAAGGAGGAGAAAAGGGTGGCAAAGATGGTAGGACTAGTGTAACAAGGTGCGTGGGGCAATTGGGAATCCATGATTTACAGGAAAATCAAATGGTCGGATATATGGAGCAATGACATCAACATAAAGTTCCTGATCCAGACTGTATACGACACCCTTCCCAGTCCTACCAACCTCCATCGATGGTATGAAACAGAATCGCCACTATGCCATTTGTGTTCGCGTCCAGGAAGTCTAAAACATATTTTAAGTAGCTGTAAGACAGCACTAGCGGAAGGCCGGTAAAGATGCAGGCATGATGAAATCTTAAAAGAGATAGCAAAGATAGTATGTCCATCAGCACCAATATTTTAAACACAGATAAAAGAGCCATAGAGTTTCATAGAGCTGGTGAGAAACCCCCCAAAAAGCACAAGAACATAGCAAATACTCTGTCACTAGCAACAGACTGGGAATTAAGGGTCGACTTAAGGAAAAGACCAAAATTCCCGGACCACATCGTTCAAACATCTTTACGCCCAGATTTAGTATTCTTCTCTAATAGCATTAAGAAAGTAATAATGTGGGAACTGACAGTTGCCTTGGGAAGAGCATGCAGAAGAAACCCACGAACGAAAGATGTTAAAATATGACGAACTAATAGCGAGCTGCAAAAACAACGGGTGGAAATCAAGCTGTTTGCCACTCGAAGTGTGTGTAAGGGGTTTCGCTGCAAGGTCCCTATGCAAAGCTCTAATGGACGTAGTAGGTGCTAACAAAAGAAAGGCGATCCAGACCATAACTAATACAGCAGAAAGGACAGCAAAATGGTTATGGATTAAGCGTGATAGCCCTTGGACATCAATGTAACAAATAATCATCAAGCCGGGCAAATTTGTAAATATTATTAATATAATTGCAACATGGCAATATTGTAAACATTTTTATTAAATGTTTTTAATTTATTTTATTTTTTTTAATTTACTTACTTATTTATTTTCTTTTATTTATTTTTTTTTTTTTTTTTGAGTATGTGTGTAAATATACTAATTGATTTGTACAAGTACAACCAAAGATTATATCTCGTCAATTTGTATAGTGCTATTTGTATATATGTTGTTTTTATGTTAAACCCATGTTATACGCGGTACTTTTTAAGTTACTATTTAACTTTTCAGCGGTTTCGGCGCGACACATCTCTTAAGACTTTGTCCATTATTCTCATTTTCTTTTATTCAAACGTAAGACCTTTTTGTCTGTTTTTTTTTTTTATTATTCGAACGTAACACGTTTTTGTCTATTTTTTTTATTCGAACGTAACACCTTTTTGTCTTTTTTTTTTATTCGAACGTAACAGCATTTTGACTATTTTTTTTATTCCAACGTAACACCATTTTGTCTATTTTTTTTATTCGTACGTAACACCTTTTTGTCTTTTTTTTTATTCGAACGTAACACCTTTTTCTCTATACTTTTTTGTTCGAACAGAACACCTTTTTTTCTATTTTTTTTTTATTCGAACGTAACACCTTTTTCTCTTTTTTTTTATTTGAACGTAACACATTTTTGTCTATATTTTATTATTATTCGAACGTAAGACCTTTTTGTCTGTTTTTTTTTATTATTCGAACGTAACAACTTTTTGTCTATTTTTTTATTCGAACGTAACACCTTTTTGTCTTTTTTTTTTCATTCGTACGTAACACCTTTTTCTCTATTTTTTTTATTCGAACGTAACACCTTTTTGTCTTTTTTTTATTCGAACGTAACACCATTTTGTCTATTTTTTTTTATTCGAACGTAACACCTTTTTTCCTATTTTTTTATTCGAACGTAACAACCTTTTGTTTATTTTTTTCTATTCGAATGTAACACTTTTTGTCTTTTTTTTTATTCGAACGTAACACCTTTTGTCTATTTTTTTTTATTATTCGAACGTAACACATTTTTCCCTATTTTTTTTTATTCGAACGTAACACCTTTTTTTCTATTTTTTTTATTATTCGAACGTTACACCTTTTTCTCTATTTTTTTTATTCGAACGTAACAACTTTTTGTTTAATTTTTTTTATTCGAACGTAACACCTTTTTTCTTTTTTTTATTCGAACGTAGCCCTTTTTTGTCTATTTTTTTTTTTGATCGAACGTAACACCTTTTAGTCTATTTTTTTTTATTCGAACGTAACACCTTTTTTGTCTATTTTTTTTCTATTCGAACGTGACACCTTTTTGTGTATTTTTTTTATTGGAACGTAACACTTTTGTGTCTATTTTTTTTTATTCGAACGTAACACCTTTTTTCTATTTTTTTTTTATTCGAACGTAACACATTTTTGTCTATTTTTTTTTATTCGAACGTAACAAATTTTTTTCAATTTTTTATTTATTCGAACGTAACCCTTTTTTGTCTTTTTTTTTATTCGAACGTAACACTTTTTTTCAATTTTTTTATTCGAACGTAACACCTTTTTGTCTATTTTTTTTAACGGAACGTAACAAACTTTTTGTTTATATTTTTTTATTCGAACGTAACACATTTTTGTGTATTTTTTTTATTCGAACGTAACACCTTTTTTTTTTTTTTTATTCGAACGTAACCCTTTTTTGGCTATTTTTTTTGATCGAATTTTTTACACCTTTTTTGTCTATTTTATTTATCGAACGTAACACCTTTTTTGTCTATTTTTTTTATTCGAACGTAACAACCTTTTGTTTTTTTTTTTCTATTCGAATGTAACACTTTTTTTGTTTTTTTTTATTCGAACGTAACACCTTTTGTCTATTTTTTTTTATTCGAACGTAACACATTTTTCCCTATTTTTTTTATTCGAACGTAACACTTTTTTTCTATTTTTTATTATTCGAACGTTTTTTTTTTCTCTATTTTTTTATTCGAACGTAACAACTTTTTGTTTAATTTTTTTTTATTCGAACGTAACACCTTTTTTTTTTTTTTTTTTATTCGAACGTTTTTTGTCTATTTTTTTTTGATCGAACGTAACACCTTTTTAGTATATTTTTTTATTCGAACGTAACACCTTTTTTTTCTATTTTTTTTTTCTATTCGAACGTAACACTTTTTGTGTATTTTTTTTATTGGAACGTAACACTTTTTTGTCTATTTTTTTATTCGAACGTAACACCTTTTTCTATTTTTTTTTCGAACGTAACATTTTTGTCTATTTTTTTTATTCGAACGTAACAAATTTTTTCAATTTTTTTTTTATTCGAACGTAACCCTTTTTGTCTTTTTTTATTCGAACGTAACACTTTTTTTTTTCAATTTTTTTATTCGAACGTAACACCTTTTTGTCTATTTTTTTTAACGGAAAGTAACAAACTTTTTGTTTATATTTTTTTATTCGAACGTAACACATTTTTGTGTATTTTTTTTATTCGAACGTAACACCTTTTTTTTTTTTTTTTATTCGAACGTAACCTTTTTTGGCTATTTTTTTTTGATCGAATGTTACACCTTTTTGTCTATTTTTATTTATCGAACGTAACACCTTTTTTGTCTATTTTTTTTATTCGAACGTGACGCCTTTTTGTGTATTTTTTTTTATTCGAACGTAACACCTTTTTGTCTATTTTTTTTTATTCGAACGTAACACCTTCTTGTCTATTTTTTTTATTATTCGAACGTAACACCTTTTTCTCTATTTTTTTTTTACCTTTTTCGAACGTAACACCTTTTTTTCTATTTTTTTTTAATTCGAACCTAACCCTTTTTTTTCAATTTTTTTTCATTCGAACGTAACACCTTTTCGACTATTTTTTTTTTCGAACGTAACACCGTTTTTCTATTTTTTATTATTCGAACGTAACACTTTTTTGACTATTTTTTTTTATTCGAACGTAACACCTTTTTGTCTATTTTATTTTATTCGAACGTAACACCTTTTTTTCCATTTTTTTTATTCTAACGTAACACCTTTTTTCTATTTATTTTATTCGAACGTAACACCTTTTTGTCTACTTTTTTATTCGAACGTAACACCTTTTTTTCTATTTTTTTTATTCTAACGTAACACCTTTTTGTCTATTTTTTTATTCGAACGTAACACCTTTTTGTCTATTTTTTTAATGGAACGTAACAACTTTTTGTTTATTCTTTTTTATTCGAACGTAACACATTTTTGTGTATTTTTTTTATTCGAACGTAACACCTTTTTTCTTTTTTTTATTCGAACGTAACCCTTTTTTGTCAATTTTTAATTTGATCGAACGTAACACCTTTTTGTCTATTTTTTTTTTATTCGAACGTAACACCTTTTTTGTCTATATTTTTTATTCGAACGTGACACCTTTTTGTGTATTTTTTTTTATTCGAACGTAACACCTTTTTGTCTATTTTTTTTTATTCGAACGTAACACCTTTTTGTCTATTTTTTTTATTATTCGAACGTAACACCTTTTTCTCTATTTTTTTATTATTTGAACATAACACCTTTTTGTATATTTTTTTATTATTCGAACGTAACACCTTTTTTTCTATTTTTTTTTAATTCGAGCCTAACCCTTTTTTGTCAATATTTTTTCATTCGAACGTAACACCTTTTCGTCTATTTTTTTTGTTTCGAACGTAACACCATTTTTCTATTTTTTTTTATTCGAACGTAACCCTTTTTTGACTATTCTATTTTTTTTATTCGAACGTAACACCTTTTTGTCTAACACCTTTTTTCTTTTTTTTATTCGAACGTAACCCCTTTTTTCTATTTATTTTATTCGAACATAACACCTTTTTGTCTATTTTTTTATTCGAATGTAACACCTTTTTGTCTATTTTTTATCTGAACGTAACACCTTTTTTCTATTTTTTTTTTTAACACCTTTTTTCTCTTTTTCGAACGTAACACCTTTTTGTCTATTTTTTATTCAAACGTAACCTTTTTGGCTATTTTTTTATTCGAACGTAACACCTTTTGTCTATTTTTTTATTATTCGAACATAACAACTTTTTGTCTATTTTTTCTTTCGAACGTAACACCTTTTTTTCTATTTTTTTTTATTCGAACGTAACACCTTTTTGTCTATTTTTTTTTATTATTCGAACGTAACACCTTTTTGTCTATTTTTTTTATTATTCGAACGTAACACATTTTTGTCTATTTTCTTTCTTTTAATTTCGCATTTCTACGAACATTTCGCATTTTTATATTTTAAATCGGAATCATAACCATGTATATAGTTTATTTATAGTGTTTTTTCTCTCGATCATTACCATATATATATTTGTTTGTATATTATTTTTATTTTATTAGTTTAATTGTCAGCGGTTTTAAGCGATACATATATATAAATATAATATGAAGCTTCATTAATACTTGATATACTTCAAGATCATTTCGTCGTCTATTATGTTTAATGTCTTCAAATTTGTATATAGTTTAAATCAATATTAAGGAATATTATAGTGCTTTTATTTTATTTTATTTTTAATTTCATTTTTGTATGTACGGGAAATATATATCAGTCCCCACCGCGGGCCATTTAAAAAATATTTCGCGCACCGGATTGATTGTTACAAACATCCAATCAGATGTACGGAATATGTGGTCTCTCTTCCTCTTATTCTTTAAAAAGGCCAGAGTAGCTGTTAGCCTTTAGTTGGAAGTGGGAATCAGGGGTTGATCTCCCCTGATTGGGTCGATTTGTTGATGGGGAGTATGATGTTGAAAGACCCGAAACTCCCTGATGAACCAAAACATCACTGACGACCCCCTGGGCGCCTACTTGAAAGCGTATTTGCGAATTATAAGAATTATTATTATCAACTTTGTATGGCACAAGACAATATATTGTGTAACTCTGAGCCAGTTATCGATAGAAAAGATGAAAGAGAAGAAGAAAGAATGTATGCTGTTTAGTAAGAGAGAAAGAGGGGGGTAAAATATGTGAAAATAACCTCCCTGATGAACCAAATCAAAACATCACTGACGACCCCTTGGGCCCCTACTTAAAACGTATTAGATGAATTATAAGTATCAGTTATGGATGAGTTGTTTATCTCATGACGGCCGTGTAGTTGATTCAGTTGAATAATGGCCTTATGTAATGATTCAAAGTATATGTGCACAGTAATGATAAATACAAAATGAATATAAGTAAATATATATATAACACAATGATACAGAACGATAAGGTGAATGTTGAAGTTTCAAGTGTTCCATTGTAAACGTCCTGGTGCATGCGTGATATATGTATATATATATATATATATATATATATATATATATATATATATATATATATATATATATATATATGTGTGTGTGTGTGTGTGTGTGTGTGTGTGTGTGTGTGTGTGTGTGTGTGTGTGTGTCTGTGTGTGTGTTTGTGTGTATGTTAAAGACTACCAACAGCTGCAACAACTAAAATGGGTTGCACATGTAATTCAAAGAAAAAATTATGGCATAATCAAGATGTTAGCCATCCACACCACTTTAAATAGAAGGTTAGGAAGAAAACCCCCATCAATACTGGAAAGAGCTATAAAAGCTGCTGGACTTGAGAAATCTGTTTTTATAAAAAATTGTTTGAATAGAATGATTTTATAAATTTCAACCGAACGCGGTACTGGCTGCTCGAACAATGAATGTCAAATGTTTCCTTGTAAGGAAACGGTTAATATTACCAGTACCACTTTTTCATGGTGGATTAAAATTGATATTAAACCATATTCATTTTTAAAATGCTAAATGATTTTAAAGAAAGAAAAATCATGTCGCATATTTAAAAAGAATCTGAAACGCAACCCATCCACCTGATTCTCTTTTCACCTTTATTCGACTGACACGAAGTAGAAACATACAGAGACTGCCTTGATATCTACAATTATAAGATCGCAATCTTTTCATGTGTGCGCCAAACATGAAGGACAAGAAGAATCTAAATTCCTTACTATTCAAAATATTTTATTATTTTTCATTTAACAAATTTCTTTTAAAATAAAAAAAAATATTTTTATTCAAAATTATTGTTGCGTAACGGTTCGGTGTTTGTGCGTGATTTCTTAACGGAAATAATAAAAAATCTGGAAACATTCTTAAACGAAACAAGATTTTTTTTTAAAACACTAAAAAAATTACTTACAAATAAAATAAAAAAACCTGGTCCTGTAGCACAGGGGATAGCGCCCTGGACTTCTTCTCCGGAGGCCGTTGGTTCGAATCTCGCCAGGTATGTTCGGATGCTTTTCCTCCTTACTAGGACGGCACACTAACCGGCCAAACTCGAACAAAACCAAAATGGAGTCTCGTCTAACATGATAGTGCTTTTTAAACGTTTCTCATACATGACCACATTTTTCGTAACGATTTGAAGTAAAGACTAATCGTTTTGTTGTAATTAACGAATATTCTATTGCTTTGTTACAATGAGATAGATAGCCTTACATACATTAAGTTAAAATGCATTCGATTGCGCAACCTGTCCCTGTAGCGCATGGGGCTAGCACGCTGGACTTCTAATCCAGAGGCCGTGGGTTCGATTTCTACCAGAGATGATTGGATTTTCTTCCTCCTTATTAGGACGGCGCACTAACCGGCCAAACTCAAACCAAAATGGATTATCGTCTAACATGATAGTGCTTTTTAAACGTTTCTCATACATGACCACATTTTTCGCAACGATTTAGTGTTAAAACTAATCGTTTTGTTGTATCTAACGAATATTCTATTGCTTTCTTACAATGAGGTAGATAACCTTACATACATCAAGGTAAAATGCATTTAATTGCGTGCCCTGACCCTGTAGCGCAGGTGATAGTGCGTTGGACTTTTAATCCATAGTCCGTTGGTTCGAATCCCAACGGGTATGTTTGGATTCTTTTCCTCCTTATTAGGACGGCACACTAACCGGCCAAACTCGAACAAAACCAAAATGGAGTCTCGTCTAACATGTTAGTGCGTTTTAAACGTTTCTCATACATGACCACATTTTTCGTGACGATTTGGAGTAAAAACTAGTCGTTTTGTTGTATCTAACGAATATTCTATTGCTTTCTTACAATGAGGTAGATAACCTTACATACATCAAGGTAAAAATGCATGTGATTGCGTGACCTGTACCTGTAGCGCAGGGGATAGCGCGCTGGACTTTTAATCCAAGGGCTGTTGCTTTCAATCCCACCAGGGATGATTGGATTTTCTTCCTCTTGCCATTTTTCTCACGTGGTTATTCGCCATTTTGTTTTCGTTCCATATTGATTGATTCGGGCATTTCTTTATGTCTTAAGCAACACAATGCTGCTATATTTTTTAAAAAGTTTCGCGCTTACTGAAGGATAATCTCTCAATAAATGTTTTACAAGTCGAGGCTTTACTTTTTCTCCTTGAGCAGCGATATGATAGGAAGATGAAAATTGCAGGAATTGACATGAAAATGACGATGCTACGGGATAGAGTTGTAGCAGACCGTGAGATTTTTACGCGTTGTGATGTGAACACGTGTAGAACTCCTGAAATAAAAAGCTCTCTACAAAAAAATGGCGGACTAGAGATGAGTCCAACCAAAAGAGAATGTAACAGAAAAACAACAAGAAACCGATACACATGTACAAACAAATATGTGTATTATTAGATATGGTATTAGGCACATCGAAAGAAAACAACCTCACAATTGCAGAGCATAAAAGCATATTCCATAGTGAAGAAATCGAATTCCATGTTTTTATAGTGTCCAATACAGGGATCAGACCGACTGACGCGAAAATAAAAGCAATCAGAAATTTCAAAAACCCTGAAAACGTCCAGGATATACGTAGTTTCTTAGGTCTAATCAATTACCCTGCAAAGTTTATTCCACGAGTGGCAAGACTCGGCGAACCATATTAAAAAAGTTAACGCGAGCAAACATGGAATGGCGGTGGACGGTGGAAGAAGAATCTTGTTTTCTCATGCTGAAGAATGCTGTCATTCAGAGCAAATCGCTCATGCACTTTGATCCAAAACTACAAACATCTGTTATAGTAGATGCCTGTCCCGTGGGACTAGGAGCAATACTTTGCCAAAACAAACAATGGATACTCATCCCCATCAGTTACGCATCCAGGACTCTAACCGAAGGCGAACGCTGGTACTGTCAATTAGACAAAGAAGCCCTAGCAATTGTATGGGCTTGCGAAAAATTCCACTTTTACCTTTATGGAAAGAACTTTCTTATAATGACTGACCATCAAGCATTAAACAATCCTAAAGGTAACCCCTCCGCGCGAATTTTGCGATGGATTTTACGTCCAGAATGATATGATTGTACAATAAAACATATTAACGGTAAAGATAACCCGGCGGACATACTCTCTCGGCAACCTTTGGAGTATCAAAAAGTAGTCACACCCGAAGAAGAGATTGCCAAAGGATTTATCAACACGGTTGTAGCTAACAGCATTCCAAAATCAATCACCTTATCGGAAATAATGGAGGAATCTCAGCGGGATCCAACCGTCACAGCAGTGAAAAAGGCAATACAACAAAACGACTGGACCAATAAGTTAACGGAACCCTTTAAACACGTGAGGAATGAACCGACAACAAAACGAGACGTAGTCATACGCGGAGCCAGAATCATCATACCCCAAAACCTACAGAAACGAATCCTGAAATTGGCGCATGAGACATATGGGGATAATGAAAACAAAAGCCCTGCTCAGAACTAATGTATGGTGGCCCAATATAAACAAAGACATAGAGGCTGCCATAAGCCGATGTATCCCGTGCACAACATTAGACCCTAAGGGAAACCACCGTCTGGGGCATATGGCCGAAATGAAAGGCCCCTTGGAAATACTCCACGTAGACATCTGTGGGCCTTTCCCTAGCGGGGATTATGTAATAGAAACATGGACCCTATATAGAAGCGAGGTAAAAATGCTAGACCGCTTCCAGCAACTGAAACTAAGGCAAATACTTAACATCTCTTGGGAGAGCTACACCGCCAACACAGAAGTGCTGGACAGAGCCTCAGTGAGCAGCGTCGAGGCCACTATCATCTACCACCGCCTTCGCTAAGCAGGTCACGTCCACATGATGGATACTTCCAGGCTCCCCAAGAAAATCCTATATGGCGAGCTGACCATTGGGACCAGACCACGATGAGCACCCAGAATGCGCTACAAGAACCAACTAAAGCGCGCCCTGACACTTACCAACATCAGCTCGTCCTCGTGGGAAGAAACTGCCAGGGACCGAATGACGTGGAGGAGATTTACGACACACATCACAAATGATAAGAATCCCCGGAGACAGGACTCACCAACAACCGAGGGATGACGACTTCCCTTTCAACGACGACCTTGAGGAGCAGAAAGATATAGAACATGAGAGGGAAAACGAGGAGGAGGAGAAGAAAGAAGCAGATATGCCGATAGCCCTAAGACTACCAAAACGCCATATAAGAAAAGCCCGAAGGTATGCAGGCAGCAGTTCAGAAGAAGGAAACAATCTGAATACAAAGGAGGGAGCAGATGTAATGTCCGCGCGAGTATAAATAGAACCCGCTCGGTTGAGGTGGGAACTCTTCAGTATACAGCAAAATTATGTCATCATGGTTGAACCTAGCAATGTCTATCTCACACATCTGACTCCCAAGACTGAACACGGAAAGCAGATTACCAAAACTATTCATGAGTTTCTGGTAGAAAAAAATGTGATCCATTAGTCCATTGTATGTGTCGGTAGTAATGGAACCATTGTAAATGTAAGATCAGAAAATGAAGCCATTCACTATCTTGAAATGTAACTCGGTCACCCGCTCCATTATTTCATCTGGTAGCTTCACGGAAATGAGCTGTCTTTCCGCGCTTTTTTCTATCACTATGATGGTCCTAAAAATTGGCGTGGTCCCACAGGAAAGCAAATCAAGGAGCCTTTGTCTGATCTGCCAGTTGTTTTCTTCCAGCCACTCAGTTTCACTGATTTGCCTTCCCTGAATGAAGAAGTGGAGAAAGATCTGTTCTGGTATCAGAAATACCTGTATATGGTTTGTAAAGGACTTATTACAGGTGTTGTTGATGCTGACTTGGCTGCTATTGAGTCAGGTCCTACATGAGTGTCAAGGTGGAATATTTATGGAGTAGAATCCTCAGGCTGTAAGTAGCAACACCAAGACCCAGCAACGAACTGAAAAGAATCGTCAATACAATTGTGTTCTACACCAAGATGCATCTTTACGTAACGCATGGCTTCAGGTACTTATTCCAATACCTTTTAGATATGAAAACCATGAATAGTAAGGAGAAGACTATAGTAAAGAAGACTCTCCAGAGAAATGCATACTTCGCCATACAGATCAAATTCTTGGTATATGTGCAGATGAGGACATGATTGTTAGAGAAAAAAAACTGTCTCAATGATAAGAAAAATTAGAGAGGAGAATCAGCAGATGTAAGAAGGCACTGACATATCTGATGAAGAGGATTCTGCTACTGCTGTTGACGAGGATTTGTTAAACTGCACTGATGATGATGAGGACAGTGAAGATGGTGACAGGAATGAGGATGTAACTCCTGTAGGCAACATGAGGAAAATGGTGACTCCCAAACTAAAGGCATCCTGGTTAAGACGATAAACTACATCCGGAGTCCTTGGTAAGATGATAAACTACGGCTAACAGCAAGGCCTCTAATCAGGAGGTTTTGAGGAGCGTGGAAGCACCTCTTAATTGCTTGTGTTCCCAACTCGGAGGGGTAGCACCTGTTAGGGTCCCATGGACAAATAGTTAACCCCAAATTAGGGTCAAATCATTTTGAAATTGTAAAAATAGATTTTAATACCACAATGAAATTTTTGAAGAAAAAATATTACTAGCAATATATTTTTGTAAATAATTATTACCAGCAATACGTTTTTACTTGCAATATATTTTTGAATAAAAAAATATTACCAGCAATATTTTTTTTGAAGGAAAAATATTACCAGAAATATATTTTTGTAAATAATTATTACCAGCAATACATTTTTCTTGCAATATATTTTTGAATAAAAAAAAATATTACCAACAATAAATTTTCGGAAAAAATGTTACCAGCATTAAATGTCTTGTCGGTATGAAAAAACCCATTGAGGTTGATATGCCGTAAAACCAAACAAACCGAACCAAACCAAACCAAACCAAAGTGGCAAGCAAAAAAGTAATATTTTATGATTAAGTGGATGAATAAACTCAAGACAGAACCTCCTTACTTTAGTTCTCTATCAGATCAACAGGTTAACGATCTGATAAAGAAGCAATGTAATGAGGTTTGTGTCTTGAGTTTATTCATCCACTTAATCATGGAATGCTAGTTTTCTTGCTTGCCACTTTAGTTTGGGAGTCACCAACCAGTACTCAGGTGGTCGAAAAAGGAATAAAAGTGATGGCTGAAGCTTGCATGATATCTGGCTAACTTAACAATAAAATAAGAAAATCTCACCGAGTACAACATTTATCATAGAAAAAAATGCAATCATCCCCGGTGGGATTCGAACCCACGGCCTCTAGTCCAGCGAGATATCCCCTGCGCTACAGGGACAAAACGCAACACATATTGCGTTTTACATTTACATACATTTAGGTTTTTCTACTTCATTATAGGAAAGCATCAAAACATCAGATGCAAGAAAATAATTAATGGTTACTGGAGATCAAATTTAAAAGCTGAAAGTTTCACCATTAATTTTCAGAATAAAAAATGCTTTCTTCATCTTGGAAATTCATTCGTATTATTATTCAAACATCCGATCCCTTGGTCACTCATTTTCTGGTCATGTTTCTGGATAACTTAACTATAAAATAAGAAAATCTCTCCGGGCACAAAATTTATCACAGAAAATTAATCACTGTGTGATGATAACAAAAGCAATGATTACGTATTAAAAACAAGATGTTAACGTTTTCGATTATAATACTACAATAATTAAGCATATCCGCCATTTTTATCACGTGGTTATTGGTATTGTAAAATGAATGACGTTGACAACAAACTGAGTGTCTCTTTTATTTTTTATTTAATCAAATGCAGACGACGTTGAAGAATATAAATCATCGATTATTTTTGTAAACAATTATATGGAAATAGTCAAATTTTAGCTCTGATTTGTAAAATGCAAAACTCAATAAAACTAAGACATCATTTAATTAAAAAAGCTTTTAATGGGTTTTATGAATAATATGTATTAAAAACGTTTTTGTCTGAAGCCAAAATTTTTTTCAATGAAAAATGAATTTTTACAAGAATTGATTTCTTTTTTTTTTCAGTTTTAAATGAAAAAAATGTGAAAAACTTGATAAATGTTTTAAATTAAGTTTGAAACTGAGTGACTCTGGAAATGATCTTATTAAAAATGTCTATTTTTACAGATCATAAATTAGAAAGTTTAATTTTAAAAATGCCATAAAATTTATAATGGATGTAGGCAAAAATTATTTTTTTGTCTGTTATAAAATTTGAATTCAAAATGTATTTTTCGTAGTTTAAATGTTACTTTTCTTCCAGAATTCCCCCTCAAACGTAAGGTAAAAAAAAAATGTACGTGTATTTGTTTTATTTAACTCTGCTAACAAGATTGACTTAAAATTGGCACAAATTTTGTCACTTCTGTCCTACCATCCGATAAATTGCCCTGACGTAAGTTGTCGATACATTGACGTGCGTCAATTCACACCTCCCAAAACCAATCACAACGGTTGAACATGTCTCTCTTAAAAATTTTCTACTAAAAAAATAAGGAATATTTCTTTCAAATTAGAGTATACTTTTATTTTTTTTTTTTCCTAAAATAAGTTTTGAAAAGTATAATTGAATTTTACAAGATTTTAAACGGAGAAATTCACTTAACAATTTTAAAATCTTCTTCTTCCCTAGCTCCTTTCTCGTTACATAATGAAAAGGCCGAATCTATCAATATGGAACTACAACAAATAGGTGAAGACCTCGTACAGTCAATGGTAAATGGCCCGAACGCAATTATTTAAAAGAATATACGAGTAGCTTTTTCATAGTTTTCAGGTCACCATGACGTATCCGTCCACTCACTAATTGTTGTCAACGTCATTAATTTTGCAATACCAATAACCACGTGATTTAAATGGCGGACCTGCTAATTTATTGTATTAAACAAAAACGTTTATATCTTGTTTTTAATACATAATAATTGCTTTTGTTTTCATCACAAAATGATTAATTTTCTGTGATAAATGTTGTGCACGTAAATATTTTCTTATTTTATTGTTAAGTTAGGCAGAAACATGACCAGAAAATGAGTGACGAAGGGATCGGATAATTGAATAATAATAATACGAATGAATTTACAAGATAAATAAAACATTTTTTATTCTGAAAATTAATAGTGAAATTTGATTTCCAGTAATAACTAATCATTTTCTTGTATCTGATAGTAGTTGCTTTCCTACAATGACATAGCAAAACAAATATACATGAATCTAAAACGCAGCATGTAGGGCCACTTGTCCCTGTAGCGCAGGGGATAGCGCGCTGGACTTCTAATCCAGAGGCCGTGGGTTCGAATCCCACCAGGGATGATTGACTTTTAAACCTCGTTAATAACTTAATATGCATACATTTATTTCGCGAGAAAAAGACAACGACCAAAACCTTCAAAACAAAATGTACTCTGCTCTAACATGATTGTGATTTTTTAATGTTTCTCATACATGACCACATTTTTCGTAACGATTTGGAGTAAAAGCTAATCGTTTTGTTGTATCTAATGAATATTCTATTGCTTTCTTTCAATGAGGTAGATAACCTTACATACATCAAGGTAAAATGCATTTGAGTGCGTTAACTGGTCCTATAACGCTGGTGATAGCGCGCTGGACTTCTAAACCAGAGGCCGTGGGTTCGAATCCTACCAGAGATTATTGGATTTTCTTCCTCCTTATTAGGACGGCGCACTAACCGTCGTAACTCGAACCAAACCAGAATGAAAACTCGTCTAACATTTTAGTTCTTTTTAAACGTTTCTCATACATGACTACATTTTCCCTAACGATTTGGTGTAAAAACTAATCGTTTTGTTGTATCTAACGAATATTCTATTGCTTTCTTACAATGAGCTAGATAACCTTACATACATCAACGTAAAATGCTCCTTGTAGCGCAGGGGATAGCGCGATGAACTTCTAATCCTGAGGCCGTGGGTTCGAATCCCACCAAGGATGTTTGGATTTTCTTCCTCCTGCCATTTTTCTCACGTGGTTATTCGCTACGTAGTCACACCCGAAGAAGAGATTGCCTAGGGATTTATCAACACGGTTGTAGCTAATAGCATTCCAAAGTCAATCACCTTATTGGAAATAATGGAGGAAACTCCGCGGGATCCAACTGTCACAGCAGTGAAAAAGGCAATACAACAAAACGACTGGACCAATAAGTTAACGGAACCCTTTAAACACGTGAGGAGTGAAATGACAACAAAACGAGACGTAGTCATAAGCGGAGCCAGAATCATCTTACCCCAAAACCTACAGAAACTAATCCTGAAATTGGCGCATGTGACACATATGGGGATAATGAAAACAAAAGCCCTGCTCAGAACTAATGTATGGTGGCCCAATATAAACAAAGACATAGAGATTGCCATAAGCCGATGTATCCCGTGCACAACATTAGACCCGAAGGGAAACCACCGTCTGGGGCATATGGCCGAAATGAAAGGCCCCTGGGAAATACTCCACGTAGACATCTGTGGGCCTTTCCCTAGCGGGGATTATATAATAGAAACATGAACCCTATATAGAAGCGAGGTAAAAATGCTAGAACGTTTCCAGAAACTGAAACTAAGGCAAATACTTAACATCTCTTTGGACAGCTACACCGCCAACACAGAAGTGCTGGACAGAGCCTCAGTGAGCAGCGTCGAGGCCACTATCATCTACCACCGCCTCCGCTGGGCAGGACACGTCCACGGGATGGATACTTCCAGGCTCCCCAAGAAAATCCTATATGGCGAGCTGGCCATTGGGACCAGACCACGATGAGCACCCAGAATGCGCTACAAGGACCAACTAAAGCGCGCCCTGACACTTACCAACATCAGCTCGTCCTCGTGGGAAGAAACTGTCAGGGACCGAATGACGTGGAGGAGATTTACGACACACATCACAAATGATAAGAATCCCCGGAGGCAGGACTCACCAACAACCGAGGGATGACGACTTCCCTTTCAACGACGACCTTGGGGAGCAGAAAGATATAGAACATGAGAGAGAAAACGAGGAGGAGGAGAAGAAAGAAGCAGATATTCCGATAGCCCTAAGACTACCAAAACGCCATATAAGAAAAGCCCGAAGGTATGCAGGCAGCAGTTCAGAAGAAGAAGGAAACAATCTGAATACAAAGGAGGGAGCAGATGTAATGTCCGCGCGAGTATAAATAGAACCCGCTCGGTTGAGGTGGGAACTCTTCAGTATACAGCAAAATTATGTCATCATGGTTGAACCTAGCAATGTCTATCTCACACATCTGACTCCCAAGACTGAACACGGAAAGCAGATTACCAAAAATTATTCATGAGTTTCTGGTAGAAAAAAATGTGATCCATTAGTCCATTGTATGTGTCGGTAGTAATGGAACCATTGTAAATGTAAGATCAGAAAATGAAGCCATTCACTATCTTGAAATGTAACTCGGTCACCCGCTCCATTATTTCATCTGGTAGCTTCACGGAAATGAGCTGTCTTTCCGCGCTTTTTTCTATCACTATGATGGTCCTAAAAATTGGCGTGGTCCCACAGGAAAGCAGATCAAGGAGCCTTTGTCTGATCTGCCAGTTGTTTTCTTCCAGCCACTCAGTTTCACTGATTTGCCTGCCCTGAATGAAGAAGTGGAGAAAGATCTGTTCTGGTATCAGAAATACCTGTATATGGTTTGTAAAGGACTTATTACAGGTGTTGTTGATGCTAACTTGGCTGCTATTGAGCCAGGTCCTACATGCGTGTCAAGGTGGAATACTTTATGGAGTAGAATCCTCAGGCTGTAAGTAGCAACATCAAGACCCAGCAACGAACTGAAAAGAATCGTCAATACAATTGTGTTCTACACCAAGATGCATCTTTACGTAACACATGGCTTCAGGTACTTATTCCAATACCTGTTAGATATGAAAACCATGAATAGTAAGGAGAAGACTATAGTAAAGAAGACTCTCCAGAGAAAGGCATACTTCGCCATACAGATCAAATTCTTGGTATATGTGCAGATGAGGACATGATTGTTAGAGAAAAAAAAACTGTCTCAATGATAAGAAAAATTAGAGAGGAGAATCAGCAGATGTAAGAAGGCACTGACATATCTGATGAAGAGGATTCTGCTACTGCTGTTGACGAGGATTTGTTAAACTGCTCTGATGATGATGAAGACAGTGAAGATGGTGACAGGAATGTGGATGTAACTCCTGTAGGCAACATGAGGAAAATGGTGACTCCCAAACTAAAGGCATCCTGGTTAAGACGATAAACTACATCCGGAGTCCTTGGTAAGATGATAAACTACGGCTAACAGCAAGGCCTCTAATCAGGAGGTTTTGAGGAGCGTGGAAGCACCTCTTAATTGCTTGTGTTCCCAACTCGGAGGGGTAGCACCTGTTAGGGTCCCATGGACAAATAGTTAACCCCAAAGTTAGGGTCAATTCATTTTGAAAGTGTAAAAATAGATTTTAATACCACAATGAAATTTTTGAAGAAAAAATATTACTAGCAATATATTTTTGTAAATAATTATTACCAGCAATACATTTTTCTTGCAATATATTTTGGAATAAAAAAAAATATTACCAACAATAAATTTTCGGAAAAAATATTACCGGCATTAAACGTCTTGTCGGTATGAAAAAACCCATTGAGGTTGATATGCCGTAAAACCAAACAAACCTAACCAAACCAAACCAAACCGAACCAAACCAAAGAAAAGTGGCAAGCAAAAAACTAACATTTTATGATTAAGTGGATGAATAAACTCAAGACAGAACCTCCTTACTTTAGTTCTCTATCAGATCAACAGGTTAACGATCTGATAAAGAAGCAATGTAATGAGGTTTGTGTCTTGAGTTTATTCATCCGCTTAATCATGGAATGCTAGTTTTCTTGCTTGCCACTTTAGTTTGGGAGTCACTAACCAGTACTCAGGTGATCGAAAAAGGGATAAAAGTGATGGCTGAAGCTTGCATGATATCTGGCTAACTTAACAATAAAATAAGAAAATCTCACCGAGTACAACATTTATCATAGAAAAAAATGCAATCAAACACGGTGGGATTCGAACCCACGGCCTCTGGTCCAGCGAGATATCCCCTGCGCTACAGGGACAAGTCGCAACACATATTGCGTTTTACATTTATATACATTTAGGTTTTGCTAATGACTGTGTGATGATAACAAAAGCAATGATTACGTATTAAAAACAAGATGTTAACGTTTTCGATTATAATACAACAATAATTAAGCATATCCGCCATTTTTATCACGTGGTTATTGGTATTGTAAAATGAATGACGTTGACAAGAATTAGTCATTGGACGAATACGTCATGGTGACCCGAAGACTATGAAAAAGCTACTCGTATATTCTTTTAAACGATTGCGTTCAGGCCATTTACCATTGACTGAACGAGGTCTTCACCCATTTGTTGTAGTCCCATATTGATAGATTCGACCTTTTCATTATGTAACGAGAAGGGAGCTGGGGAAGAAAGTTTTATTATCTCATTTATATTTTTTCATTACGGGCAATGTTATAACCATGATATAATAATGCTGTAGCTCAGATAGAACTGGAAAGAATGGCTGAAAGAAAAATGAATGACAAACATGCTTTGTTTTCAGAGAGATTTTTAGTTTTATATTACGAAGACATTTACAAAACTATATACACTTGCTATGTGTCACAGTTTTTTGTAAGAAAATGACGCTTTATTTGATTTGTTTTCTTCCAGCCACTCAGTTTCACTGATTTGCCTGCCCTGAATGAAGAAGTGGAGAAAGATCTGTTCTGGTATCAGAAATACCTGTATATGGTTTGTAAAGGACTTATTACAGGTGTTGTTGATGCTGACTTGGCTGCTATTGAGCCAGGTCCTACATGCGTGTCAAGGTGGAATACTTTGAATAGAAAAAAGTTTTGTCTCCAAAATCAAAATGATTTCTGTCACTCATGTAGTATAAAACTAGAACATGTCAAAGTATCAAAATACAGCTCTACTTAAACATTTGGGGTCGTGAAACAAAATGGTGGGACTCAAAAATTAAATTTAAACCATTAAATTTCAGTTTATATATTCTATTTCACAAAAGCCTAATACTTAACGTGAGGTGCTACGCAAGCTCTGTGGTAATAGAATGCGCGTGCTCTGAGCTGATGCAAATTGTGCCGTGACAACGGATGTATTTTCAGTATAGTTTGTTAATACCTGAGTTAGCGAAAAATCTCGCGATAAAAAATGGGGTCATGAATGAGAAACTTTTAAAACGTACAGTCATATGAGATGACTATACATTTCGCCTGTATTTGTGTTGGGCCGGTCATCTCAGTTGGTTAGAGCCTCGTGCTAATAACGCGAATGTCGTGGGTTCGAGCCCCATACTGGCCATAACGAAATTTTTTTAATTTTTTTTTATTTAAAAGTATTTTTTAAAAAGATCTTTTCTTTCGTTTAAAAATGGTTTCGGATTTTTATTGCCTCCATTGAGAAATCACGCACAAACACAAAACCATTACACCATGATAATTTTATATGAAAATATATTTTTTAATTTTGAAAGAAATTTGTTAAATGAAAAATAATTGAATGTTTTGGAAAGTGAGGAATTTAATTTCTTCTTTTCATTGCTGTTTGACGCAAAGATGAAAAGGCCGCGATCTTTAATTGTAGATATCAAGGCAATATGTTTCTATTTCGTGTTAGGCGAGTTAGTGAAGTTAGAGAATGTAATGATCCACATCACTTTTATTTGATGTGGTAACATCTTAATTATGTCATTATTTTCTCATCAAGTAACATGTGCTATCCATTGTAGTTGTTGCTGCTCTTGGTATTTTTCAAGTGATATGGTTTCTGTTATTTGCTACAGTTCTTTGTCATTCGTGATGAAAAATGGGATTAGAAACGTTTAAAACGCACACCCGTATAAAATGATACATTTTGCAAGACATCATCTCAGTCCGATTAGCACAGTTGGTTAGATTAATAAACTCAAGACACAACCTCATTATATTGCTTCTCTATCAGATCAACAGGTTTCAAGAATGTCGTTAACCTGTTGATCTGTTGAGAAATAATGTAAGGAGGTTCTGTCTTAAGTTTATTCATCCACTTAGTCATAAAATGTTACTTTTTTGCTTGCCACTTTGGTTTGGTTTGGTTTGGTTTAGTTCGGTTCGGTTTGTTTCGTTTGGTTCGGTTCAGTTTGTTTCGTTTTACGGTATATCAATCCCAATGGTTTTTAATACCGACAAGTCGTTTCATGCTCGTAACATTTTATCCGAAAATTTATTGTTGGTAATATTTTTTTTACTCAAAAATATATTGCTAGTAAAAATGTATTGCTGGTAATAATTATTTACAAAAATATATTGCTGGTAATATTTTTACTTCAAAATATGTATTGCTGGTAATATTTTTCCTTCAAAATATGTATTGCTGGTAATATTTTTCCTCACAAAATTAATTGTGGTATTAAAAGCTATTTTTAAACTTTCACAGTGCTTTGACCCTTACTTTGGGGTTAACTATTTGCCCATAGTTGGGACCCTAACTGGTGTTAACCCCCCACCCCGTAATTAGGGTGGATCTGGGAACACAAGCAATTAAGAGGTGGTTCAACGCTCCTCAAAACCTCCTGATCAGAGGCCTTGCTGTTGGACTTAGTTTATCATCTTACCCAGGACTCCGATGTAGTTTATCGTCTTAACCAGGATGCCTTTCTTACAACTGCTGATTCTCCTCTCTAATTTTTCTTATCATTGAGACAGCTTTTTTCTCTCTAACAATCACGTCCTCATCTGCACATATAGCAAGAAGTTGATCTGTATGGCGAAGTATATATTTCTGTGGAGAGTCTTCTTCACTATAGTATCCTCTTTACTATTCATGGTTTTCATATCAAACAGGCATTGGAATAAGTTCTTTAAGCCATGTGTTACGTAAAGGTGTAACTTGGTGTAGAACCACATTGGAGCACTGTCCTTTATAATTGTATTGACGATTCTTTTTAGTTCGTTGCTGGGTCTTGATGTTGCTGCTTACAGCCTGAGGATTCTAGCCCATAAATTATTCCACCTTGACATGCATGTAGGTCTGGCTCAGTAGCAATGATTATGTATTAAAAACAAGATATAAACGTTTTCGATTATAATTATACAAATAATTAGCATATCTGCTATTTTTATCACGTGGTCATTCATTTGTTTTAATTCCATATTGATAGATTCTGGCGTTTCTTTATGTCTTATGCAACACAATGCCGCTATATTTTTTAAAAGGTTTCGCGCCTACTGAAGGATGATCTCTCAATAAGTGGCTTACAAGTCGAGGGTTTAATTTCTTCCTTGACCAGCGAGATGATAGGAAGGTGTAAATTTCAGGGACTGACATGAAATTGATGATGTTATGGGGTGGCTATTTTGTCTGTGTTTGCGTCATGGTGAAAAAGTCTTTCAGCGAGTAAAGCCTGTGAGTCTTGGCAAAGTTTATCCTTCTTTGAACACATCATCATTGGCGCCACAGAATCACAAAAAAAAAGAACTGTACCACATAATAGAAACCACGTCACTTGAAAAATACCAACAGCAGAAACAACTAAAATGGATAGCACATGTTACTCGAAGAGAAAATAATGACATAATCAAGATGTTAACACTTCAAATAGAAGTGGTGTGGATCAATACTTTCTCTAACTTCACTAAATCGACTGACACGAAGTAGAAACATGCTGCCTTGATATCTACAATTAAAGATCACGACCTTACACAGAAAGGACTAGAAGAATCTTTATTGCTTACACTTCAAAACATTCTATTATCTTTCATTAAATAAATTACTTTTAGAATTAAAAAATATTTTATTTTAAAATTATTATTGTGTCATGGTTTTGTGTTTGTGCATGATTTCTCAACGGAGGCAATAAAAAAGCAAAACCAATTTTAAGCGAAATAAAAGATTTTTTAAAACATTTAAAGAAAAAAACGCACGTTATGGCCAGTATGTGGCTCAAACCAACGACATTTGCGTTATTAGCACGACGCTCTAACCAACTTTGCTAACCGGCTAGACACAAGTCTATGCAAAATATAGTATTATCTAACATGATAGTGCTTTTTAAACGTTTGTCATATATGACTTCATTTTTCATAACGATCTCGAGTGGCAACAAGTAATTGTTTAGTTGTATCTATCAGGTCATCCCATAAGTTCTGTCCGAATTTTGAATAAAGAAAACAAGTGACCAAATGTTACATTTAATTACAGATTCAATCAACAATGTATTTTCCCTGATTATCTATGACTTCCTTCCATCTATTAACAAGCTTACTAATACCATTACTGTAAAATTCTTTTGGCTTTGATTCGAAGAACTCACAAATGTCAATTTTAACCTCTTCCTGTGTTACAAAAGCTGTTTCTTCCAAATGATTCTGTAAGCTACGAAACAAATGGTAGTCTGAAGGAGCAAGATCGGGAGAATAAGGTGGATGAGGAATTTTCTCCCAACCAAGTTCTTCGATCTTTGTGACGTGATTCTTGCTGTGTGGTGTCGCGCGTTGTCCTGGTGAAACACCACCACTTTTCGATTCACTAGAGCAGGTCTTTTTTCCTCAAAGCTTGGTTTAAACGCTCTAATTGCTGACAGTATATTTGAGCATTAATTGTTGCATTAGGTGGTAAGAATTCAAAGTGGATTATTCCTTGGTGATCCCACCAGATTGAAAGAAGAACATTTTGCCCATGAAGTTCCCTTCTCGGCTGCGGCTGGGGTCCTTCCGCTTTACCAAGCCACTGTCTACGACGCTTAACATTTCAATAAAAGATCCATTTTTCGTTGCCACTCACAAGTCTATCCAAAAAAGGTGAAACAAGTTGGCGAGAATGGAGAGAAGAGCAGATGTCTACTCGGGATTTAAGGTTGTTTTCAGACAATTCATGAGGCACCCATTTTCCTAATTTAGGAACTTTTCAAAGTTGTTGAAGATGACGATGAACAATGGTTTGAACTGAGAAGCACTGCCTATTCCTCAACTGATAAAGCAGGATTTTCTTCAAGGGCTGCTTCAAGAAGCTTTTCATCAAACTCAACTGGACGTCCAGTTCGATCTTCGTCTTCAAGGGTGAAATCTCCACCTCTGAATTTTGCAAACCATCTTCTGCAAGTTCTTTCATTCACACATTCCTCTCCATAAACTGAGTGGATGTTTCTAGCCGCTTCGGCTGCTGAGTTTCCTTTCTTGAACTCATAAAACATTATGTGCCTCAAACGATTCTTGGGTACTTCCATGTTAGCAGGGTTTTAATCAAACGAAATTTAATTTTACTCTTTAAATTTCGTTCATTTTAACAAAAAGTTAAAATTCGGACAGAACTTATGGGATGACCTGATAATATTCTATTGCTTTCCTACAATGAGGCAGCTAAACTTACATATATCAGCGTAAACTGCATCGTTTGGCTTTGCTTGTCCCTGTAGCGCAGGGGATAGCGCGCTGGACTTCTAATCCAGAGGCCGTGGGTTCGAATCCCACCAGGGATGATTTAATTTTTTTTTTCCTCGCAAAGACGGGCTTTGTTTAACTCCATTCACTGCGGAACATTTGTGCGTGGAAAATTAACACGCTTTTTACTGCTCTTAACTGATCTTACTCGTCTAAATTACTGCGCACTTAACTTGGGTCAAATGTTAATTTTTCAACTTTTTTTTTTAGCAAAGCTTTCTTTTTAAATTAAAACACAAATTAATAAAATAAAGCTTTTCTTTTAAATTAGAAATAAAATAAATAATAATTAATGCGCAAACTTTGCATGAACTTTGAAAAGAGCATGATTACTAACCCTAACCACTAACCTTAAGGGTGCGGGTTTAGGGGTTCGTGTTAGAGTTAGGGGTTAGGGTTAGGGTAGGTGTTAGGGTTAGGTTAGCTATCATGCTCTTTTCGCATTTTGTGCAAAGTTTGCGCATTAATTATTATTTGTTTTATTTTTAAATTAAAATTATTTTGTTATTTAATTTTTTATAAAAATGTAAACAGAAAGCTTTATTTACCACTTGTCATTGTTTCCCGATAGTGCGCAGTAATTTCCACGAGTAAGATTAGTAAAAGGGGTAAATAGGACTTTAATTACGCCTCCGCAAGAAAAGTGTTCCGCAGTGAATGTAGTTAAACAAGGCCCGTAATGGCGAGCGAATGAACGCGACTGAGTCCTAATTTTTATTGCTGAAAACTTCAAAACGGTGGGTTTTATCAAAATTTGGGCGTTATCTTCGAGTTCATATATATATTTCCACGGAAATATGACGATTTGGGAAAGTTATAATAGATTTTCTTTGCGGGGCTTAAAAAGCAAATTTACCCTTTTTTTTTCAAATTTGACAATAGAAATGATTTCTCAAATCAAATCAATCGTCATTTTCTTACAAAAAAGTGTAACACTCAGCTAGGTGCGGGTAATTCAGCTAGTGTATATATATATCTTTTTCTGACGATATTTTTCGCCACCTCAGGTATTAACAAACTACCTTGAAAATACATCCGTTCCTAAAATGTAATGCCATATATTCCATATGATCTTGTCGCTACGGCTGAGAGTGAGTCTATGTAGTCTGTGCAGCGTACGACATACATCTACCATGGTCCCGGCAGAGGTCGCTCCAGTTTTACCACCAAAAAATTGAATTATGGCTAAAGGAGGCGCTGTACTTGTCTCGCGAGATAAATGGATGCATATTAAGTTATTAGCGAGGAAGAAAAGGCAATCATCCTTGGTGGGATTCGAATCCACGGCCTCTAGATTAGAAATCCAGCGCGCTATCCACTGCGCTACAGACACAAGTAGTCCCAATAAGCTGCGATTTACATTCATAAAAATTTAAGTTTTGCTACGTCATTGCAGGAAAGCATCAAAACATCAGATTTAAGAAAATAATTAATGGTTACTGGAGATCAAATTTAAAAGCTGAATGTTTCACCATTAACTTTCAGAATAAAATATGCTTTCTTTTATTCATTCGTATTATTATTCAATCATCCGATCCTTTCGTCACTCATTTTCTGGTCATGTTTCTGGCTAACTTAACAATAAAATAAGAAAATCTTTACTGCACAGCATTTATCACAGAACATTAATGACTGCGTGATGATAACAAAAGCAATTATTACGTATTAAAAACAAGATGAACAAAAGATGAACTATGAAAAAGATACTTGTGTATTCTTTTAAATAATTCCGTTCGGGCTATTTAACATTTACTGAACTAGGTCTTCATCTATTTTTTGTAGTTCCATATTGATAGATTCGGCCTTTTCATTATGTAACGAGAAGGGAGCTGGGGAAGAAAAATTTTAGAATTGTTAAGTGAATTTCTCCATTTAAAATCTTGTAAAATTCAATTATACTTTTTTCAAAACATATTTTAGAAAAATAAAAAAAATTAATGTATAATCTAATTTGAAAAAATATTCCTTATTTTTTTAGTAGAGAATTTTTAAGAGAGACATGTTCAACCGTTGTGATTGGTTTTGGGAGGTGTGATTTGACGCACGTCAATGTATTGACAACTTACGCCAGGGGAATTTATCGGATGGTAGGACAGAAATGACAAAATTTGTGCTAATTTTAAGTCAATCTCGTTGGCAGTGTTAAATAAAACAAATACACGTACATTTTTTTTTTTACCTTACGTTTGAGGCAAAATTCTGGAATAAAAGTAACATTTAAACTACGAAAAATACATTTTGAATTCAAATTTTATAACAGACAAAAAAAAAATAACATAATTGTTACTTACATCCATTATAAAATTTTATGGCATTTTTTAATTAAACTTTCTAATTTATGATCTGTAAAAATAGACCTTTTTAATAAGATCATTTCCAGTCACTCAGTTTCAAACTTAATTTAAAACATTTATCAAGTTTTTCACATTTTTCAAACTGAAAAAAAAAAGAAAACAATTCTTGTAAAAATTCATTTTTCATCGAAAAATTTTAGCTTCAGTCAAAAACATTTTTAATATATATTATTCATAAAACCCATTAAAAGCTTTTTTAATTAAATGATGTCTTAGTGTTATTGAGTTTTGTATTTTACAATTCAGAGCTAAAATTTGGCTGTTTCCATATAATCCTTTACAGAAATAATCGATGATTTATATTCTTCAACGTCGTCTGCATTTGATTTAAAAAATAAATAAAAGAGACACTCAGTTTCGAGTTTTCAACTTTTCATAAAATTAAGCAAGTGGGAGTAACAGAGGAAAAAAATTTTAACATGACTTTCTAAAAAACAAAAATTTCTAAAAGAAATTCATTTTTTAATAAGTCCTGAAAGTTTCATTAAAAATCGACAACTATTTGATTTTTGCAAGAATTTCTACAATGATGTGTTTTCAACTGAAAAAGGCGCTAAAAATGACCTGATGCTAAATATTACGTCGACCTTTCAACTAAATGAAAAAAGATTTTCAGTGAAAATTTCAAACGTACTAAAAAGAAATAAAAAGGTTTTTAAAATAATTTTAAAATACTTTGGTCACTCCTCTTATTAATAACATAATCTTTTTTCGCGAAAAAAATTTGTTTTTCTTAAATTTGGGGCCTTTTTCATCAGGGTATTTAAAAGAATATACGAGTAGCTATTTCATAGTCTTTGGGTCACCATGACGTATCCGTCCACTCACTAATTGTTGTCAACGTCATTCATTTTGCAATACCAATAGCCACGTGATTTAAATGGCGGACCTGTTAATTTATTGTATTAATCGAAAACGTTTATATCTTGTTTTTAAATATATAATAAATTGCTTTTGTTATCATCACACAATAATTACTTTTCTGTGATAAATATTGTGCACGTAAATATTTTCTTATTTTATTGTTAAGTTAGCCAGAAACATGACCAGAAAACGAAGGGATCGGATAATTGAATAATAATAATAATACGAATGAATTTACATGATAAGAAAACATTTTTTTTATTTTGAAAGTTAATAGTGAAATTTGATTTTCAGTAACAGCTAATTATTTTCTTGTATTGTTGCTTTCCTGCGATGACGTAGCAAAACAAATATGAATGTAAAACGTGGAACACAGAGCGACTTGTCCCTGTAGCGCAGGGGATAGCGCGCTGGACTTTTAATCCAGAGGCCGTGGGTTCGAATCCCACCAGGGATGATTGACTTTTCTTCCTCGCTAATAAAATCTATTTCACGTGAGAAAGACAGTTAAAAAATTTTAGTGGTAAAACTGGAGCGACCCCACCAGGTCACACGCCTGTACCATAGTAGATGGAAGTCGTACGTTGCCCAGACTACAGAGACTCACTCTCAACCGTAGCATAGTTTCTGAGGTGGCAAAAAATCTCGTGTCGAAAAATAAGGTCATGATTGAGAAACGTTTAAAATGCACAGTCGTATGAGATAACTACATTACAACCAATTTCGTGTCAGGCCGGTTAGCTCAGTTGGTTAGAGCGTCGTGCTAATAACGCGAATGTCGTGGGTTCGAGCCCCATACTGGCCATAACGTAATAGTTTTTTTTTTTAATTATCACTCAAAAAAAATCCAAAACCATTTTTAAACGAAACAAAGATAATTTTTAAAACGTCAAAAATTACTTTTAAATAATACCAAAAGTACATTATGGCCAGTATGGGGCTTGCAACCACGACATTCGGGTTATTAGCACGACGCTCTAACCAACTGAGCTAACCGGACCAACACACGACACTACGGAATGTGCAGTTATCTCATCTGACCGTATGTTTTATACGTTTCTCATTCATGACCACATTTTTCATGATATATTTCGCCACAGCTCAGGTATTAACAAACTATACTGAAAATACATCCGTTGTCATGGCACAATTTGCATCAGATCAGAGCACGCGCATTCCATTACCACAGAGCTTGCGTAGCACCTCACGTAAAATGTTTTAGCAGAGCTGTATTGTGATACTTTGACATGTTCTAGTTTTATATTACATGAGATAAAAAAAAAACATGACAACAATCGTCCCTGTAGCGCAGGGGATAGCGCGCTGGACTTCTAATCCAGAGGCCGTGTCTACGAATCCCACCAGTCATGATACGATTTTCTTCTGCACAAAAATCGATTCTTTATTGCAATTTGAAAGAAATATGGATGTTATATGAGAATGAGAAAAGAGTTTTATGCAAAACTTTTTTAACTTAATAGTCATCCATTTATCTCGCGAGATAAGGACAGCACATTCTTTGGTCAATATTCAGTCTTTTGCTGGTGAAACTGGAGTGAACCTTCCAGTGTACACGCCTCGGCCATGGTATATGAAAGCCGTACACTGCCAAGTCAACATGCCCCCACTCTCTGCCGTACCAAGAAGATCTAAAGGAATACAAGGCAGGAATTGCCGAGACGTTTTCAGTGTTGACAGCCAACCGTCTTCGGGTCTCAACTGGTTTTTTCGTTGTTTGGATATGATAGCAAGGCAGCGTAAGTTTACTTTAAAATCAGGGTTATTTTGTGGATTTCTTTTAGCCTATTATTATTATTATTATTATTATTATTATTATTATTATCAACTTTGTATGGCACAAGACAATATATTGTGTAACTCTGAGCCAGTTATCGATAGAAAAGATGAAAGAGAAGAAGAAAGAATGTATGCTGTTTAGTAAGAGAGAAAGAGGGGGGGTATCAGTTATGGATGAGTTGTTTATCTCATGACGGCCGTGTAGTTGATTCGGTTGAATAATGGCCTTATGTAATGATTCAAAGAAAATGTACACAATAATGATAAATACAAAATAAATATAAGTAAATATATATAACACAATGATACAGAACGATAAGGTGAATGTTGAAGTTTCAAGTGTTCCATTGTAAACCTCCTGGTGGATGCGTGATATATATATATATATATATATATATATATATATATATATATATATATATATATATATATATATATATATATTTATATATATATATATATATATTATATATATATATATATATTTATATATATATATATATATGTGTGTATGTGTGTATTAAAGTCTACCAACAGCAGCAAACAACTAAAATAGATTGCACATGTAATTTAAAGTGAAAATAATGGCATAATCAAGATGTTACCAATCCACACCACTTTAAATAGAAGGTTAGGAAGGAACCCCCCATCAATACTGGAAAGAGCTATAAAAGCTGCTGGACTTGAGAAATCTGTTTTTATAAGAAATGGTTTTAATAGAATGGTTTTATAAATTTCAACCGAACGCGGTGCTGGCTGCTCGAACAATGAATGCCAAATATTTACTTGTAAGGAAACGCTTAATATTACCAGTACCATTTCTTCACGGTGAAAAAAAATTGATATGAAACCATATTCATTTTTAAAACAGTAAATGATTTCAAAGAAAGAAAAATCATCTCGTATATTTAATAATGATCTCACACGCAACACATCCACCCGATACACTCTTCAAATTCACTAACTCACCTGAGACGAAGTAGAAACATACTTCCCAGATGACCTACAATTATTAGATCGCGACTTTTTCATCTTTGCGTCAAACATCATGGAATCCTCATTTCTCTCTTTCTCGTTTTCTTTTTTAATCTTTGGTATTTATAGTTTTTTATTTTTTCACCCTAAGTACTTTCGACCTTATCTAAGATCATCGTCAGAGGTAAATTACAAAGACAAATACGCTATTGTGAACAGCGATAAAATTTACATTCCGTTATCATGATAACTGAATGCAGATGTGACAGATATCATTTTCTTTGGGAATTTGTGTAATCACAAACAAAGAACTGTGCAAATTAACATAAACAACATTATTTGAGGACTACCAACAGTAGCAACAACGAAAATGGATAGCACATGTAAATTGAAGAGAAAATAATGACATAAAAAGATGTTAACATTCTACACCAATTCAAATAGAAGTTTCTGAAGATTCATTAATACTGGAAAGAACTATAAAAGTTGCTAAACATGTTTTCATAAGAAATTGTTTGTAAAGAAAGATTCTATATATTCCAACCGAACCTGGTCCTGGCTGTTCGGTCAATGAATGCCAAATGTTTCCTTGTAAGGAAACGGTTAATATTACCAGTACCACTTTTTTTCATGGTGGATTAAAATTGATATTAAACCATATTAATTTTTAAAATGCTAAATGATTTTAAAGAAAGAAAAATCATGTCGCATATTTAAAAAAGAATCTGAAACGCAACACATCCACCTGATTCTCTTTTCACCTTTACTCGCTAGACACGAAGTAGAAACATACAGAGACTGCCTTGATATCTACAATTATAAGATTGCAATCTTTTCATGTTTGCGTCAAACATGAAGGTCAAGAAGAATCTAAATTCATCACTCTTCAAAATATTTTATTATTTTTCATTTAACAAATTTCTTTTAAAATAAAAAAATATTATCATTCAAAATTATTATTGCGTAACGGTTCTGTGTTTGTGGGTGATTTCTTAACGGAAACAAAAAAATCCGGAATCTTTCTTAAACGAAAGAAGATTTTTTTTAAAACACTAAAAAAATTATTTATAAATAAAAAGCGAATTATGGCCAGTATGGGGCTCGAACCCACGACATTCGCGTTATTAGCACGACGCTCTAACCAACTGAGCTAACCGGCCCGATTCGCCGTTAGATGAAATGTACAGTTATCTCTTATCACTGTGCGTTTTAAACGTTTCTCATTCATGACCTCATTCTTAATCACGAAATTTTTCGCCAGCTCAGGTATTAACAAACTATACTGAAAATACATCAGTTGTCGCGGCACAATTTTCAACAGCTCAGAGCACACGCATTCTATTACCACAGAGCTTGCGTAGCACCTCACGTTAAGTATTAGGCTTTTGTGAAATAGAATATATAAACTGAAACTTAATGGTTTAAATTTAATTTTCGCGTTGCACCATTTTGTTTCGCGACGCCGAATGTTTAAGTAGAGCTGTATTCTGATACTTTGACACGTTCTAGTTTTATACTACATGAGTTTCAGAAATCATTTTAATTTTGTAGACAAACCTTTTTTTCCATTTGACAATAGAACTGATTTCTCAAATCAAATCAAACGTCATTTTCTTACAAAAAAGTGTGACACACAGCAAGTGTATATAGTTTTTTTGTGTCTGTCTTAGTAATATAAAACTAAAAGTCTCTCTGAAAACATGTTTGTCATTCTTTTCTTATTTTTAAATTCATCTATTCCGCCCGTGAAAAATCGGTATTGTTATGTCACGAATATAACAATAGGAAAAAACTTAAATGAGAGACTCAATAAATCTTTCTTCCTTACTTACACTTGCTTTACATAATGATTATTAGCCTGAATCTATCAATATGGAACTACAACAAATTGGTGAAGACCTCTTTCACTTTCAGTCAATGATAAATGGGCCGTACGCAATTATTTAAAACAATACACGAGTAGTTTTTACATAGTTTTCGGGTCACCACGACGTATCCGTCCATTTAGAAATTGTCATCAACTCCATTCATTTCACAATATACCAATAACCACGTGATAAAAATGGCGTACCTGCTAAATTATTGTAGTATTATAATGTAAACATTAATATCTTGTTTTTAATGCATAAAGTTTCACTATTGTATCATCATACAATGATTAATTTTCTGTGATAAATGTTGAGCCCGGAAAAATTTTCTTATTTTATTGTTAAGTTAGCCAGAAACATGGCCAGAAAATGAGTGTCCAGGGGATTGGATAATTAAAAAATAATACGAATGAATTTCCATGATGAAGAAATAATTTTTTTATTCTGAAAATTAATGGTGAAACTTTCAGCTGTTAACTTTGATCTCGAGTGGCTAATTACTTTCTTGTCCGTGAGTGTGATATTTTGTTGCTTTCCTACAACGCAGTAAGCAGAATTAATCAAGATAAAAATTGGCTGTCAGCATTTGTCCCTGTAGCGCAGGGGATAGCGCGCTGGACTTCTAATCCAGAGGCCGTGGGTTCGAATCCCACCAGGGATGGTAATATTTTCTTCCGCACAAAAATCGATTCTTTTTTTTTTAACCTATTGCAATTTGAAAGAAATATGGATGCTATATGAGAATGAAAAAAAGTTTTATACAAAAGAGAATTTTTTTAGCCTATTATTATTATTATTATTATTATGAAGTTTGTATGGCACAAGACAATAGATTGTGTATCTCTGAGCCAGTTATCGATAGAAAAGATGAAAGAGACGAAGAAAGAATGTATGCTGTTTAGTAAGAGAGAAAGAGGGGGGGTATCAGTTATGGATGAGTTGTTTATCTCATGACGGCCGTGTAGTTGATTCAGTTGAATAATGGCCTTATGTAATGATTCAAAGTATATGTGCACAGTAATGATAAATACAAAATGAATATAAGTAAATATATATATAACACAATGATACAGAACGATAAGGTGAATTTTGAAGTTTCAAGTGTTCCATTGTAAACGTCCTGGTGCGTACGTGATATACATACATACATCCATACATATATATATATATGTGTGTGTGTGTGTGCGTGTGTGTGTGTGTGTGTGTTAAAGACTACCAACAGCAGCGACAACTAAAATGGATTGCACATGGAATTCAAAGAAAAAATAATGGCATGTTAGTAATCCAGACCACTTTAATAGAAGGTTAGGAAGGAAACCCCCATCAATACTGGAAAGAGCTATAAAAGCTGCTGGACTTGAGAAATCTGTTTTTATAATAAATTGTTTTAATAGAATGGTTTTATAAATTTCAACCGAACGCAGTGCTGGCTGCTCGAACAATGAATGCCAAATATTTACTTGTAATTAAACGTTTATTATTACCAGTACCATTTCTTCACGGTAAAAAAAAATATTAAACCATATTCTTTTTTAAAACAGTAAATGATTTTAAATAAAGAAAAATCATCTCGCATATTCAATAAGGATCTCAAACGCAACACATCCACCCGATACTCTATCCAACTTCACTAACTCGCCTGAGACGAAGTAGAAACATACTTCCCAGATGACCTACAATTATTAGATCGCGACTTTTTCATCTTTGCGTCAAACATCATGGAATCCTCATTTCTCTCTTTCTCGTTTTCTTTTTAATCTTTGGTATTTATAGTTTTTATTTTTCACCCTAAGTACTTTCGACCTTATCTAAGATCATCGTCAGAGGTAAATTACAAAGACAAATACGCTATTGTGAATAGCGATAAAATTTACATTCCGTTATCATGATAACTGAATGCAGATGTGACAGATATCATTTTCTTTGGGAATTTGTGTAATCACAAACAAAGAACTGTGCAAATTAACATAAACAACATTATTTGAGGACTACCAACAGTAGAAACAACGAAAATGGATAGCACATGTAAATTGAAGAGAAAATAATGACATAAAAAGATGTTAACATTCTACACCAATTCAAATAGAAGTTTCTGAAGATTCATTAATACTGGAAAGAACTATAAAAGTTGCTAAACATGTTTTCATAAGAAATTGTTTGTAAAGAAAGATTCTATATATTCCAACCGAACCTGGTCCTGGCTGTTCGGTCAATGAATGCCAAATGTTTCCTTGTAAGGAAACGGTTAATATTACCAGTACCACTTTTTCATGGTGGATTAAAATTGATATTAAACCATATTAATTTTTAAAATGCTAAATGATTTTAAAGAAAGAAAAATCATGTCGCATATTTAAAAAGAATCTGAAACGCAACACATCCACCTGATTCTCTTTTCACCTTTACTCGCTAGACACGAAGTAGAAACATACAGAGACTGCCTTGATATCTACAATTATAAGATTGCAATCTTTTCATGTTTGCGTCAAACATGAAGGTCAAGAAGAATCTAAATTCATCACTCTTCAAAATATTTTATTATTTTTCATTTAACAAATTTCTTTTAAAATAAAAAAAAATACTTTCATTCAAAATTATTGTTGCGTAACGGTTCTGTGTTTTATGCGTGATTTCGTAACGGAAACAATAAAAAATCCGAACCCTTTCTTAAACGAAACAAGATTTTTTAAAAAACACTAAAAAACTTATTTTTAAATAACAAAATTAGCTTTTAATGGCCAGTATGGGGCTCGAACCCACGACATTCGCGTTATTAGCACGACGCTCTAACCAACTGAGCTAACCGGCCAGATGCTATAGTCCTTAAAATGTCTTCTTATGTATGATAGACTAGCTTATACTTTGATATGTTTAAGAGTGAAATGTGGTCCCCGATTAAAAGTTAAATGCCGGATAATATCCCCCTAAAAAATGAAGAAAAGATAGATTTGGTTTTGGCAACGAATATTGAGAATACGTTGGACAGATCATGCGAGAAACGAGGAAGATTTTAAAAAGAGAACAAAAAAAAAAACTATGAGGAAATTCTGCTAATAAATAAAAAGAAACAGCTGCGAATTTCAGGTCACATCTGGCAAAAAAGGCTTGGAGAATTGAACACCCACGGGGAATACAGCAGTAGGGGAAAACAGCGAGTAACTTGAAAATGTGATTATGGATATATCTGTAAAAATTACTTGAGTAACCTGACGTGAGCGACTTTTTATATAATTTTTAACTACCTAGTTATCTTAAAAAAAATTAGGAAAATATTCTCCATCATATAATGTTTTATTTAATTTTATCGCTCTTATTTTCTGATAATGTCGTGTATGGACGTCCGTATTTACAAAAATCGGCACGTTTAAAAACTCACACTTACGAAAGTAATTAAAATATTTTCTCGTTAAATAATGTCTTAGTTTTATTGCATATTTTATTTTACGATTCAGAGCAGATTTTCGGTAAATGGTCTTTCTGTCTTACAGAAAAAAAAATAAGAACAAAAAAAAAAAACAACGATGATTTAAATTCTTCCAGTAGTTCTGCTTTTAACTAAAATAAATACTAAGGGAGTGAAAATTTATATAAAGGAAATTTCCTAAAATTGAATAAGTGGATGGGAGGTAACAGATGTATAAAAATAAAAATATTTTTATCAAGATTATCTAAAAAAAAAAAAATAAATAAATAAAATAAATAAATAAACTTCTTAAATATTAATTCATTTGTGAACGAGGCCTGAAATTTTCATTAAAATATGACAATTTTTGCAAGCCTTTCAAAATCAGTATTTTTTCACTGCAAAAAGACGTCAAATTTTCCTATACTAAATTTTTGATCCCCGCTTGACGCAAGAAAAATATTTAACCAAAATTTAGAACGTGCTAAAAAGGATTAAAAAATTAATTAAATAATAAAAAAAAACACCTTGGTCTTTCCTCTTAATAATAGCATAAAGATTTTGACGATAAAACTTTGTTTTTATCAAGTTTGGAGAATTTTTTCATCATAGTATCCTCTTTTTCAGCGAATTAGCGAAGGTACTTGAGTATGTTAAGTAAAGTACACCATCAAAGAAACTGAATTTACAACTTCATAATGAATTTATCAGTGTTGGTTTTTGGTATGAATAATAAATCAGAAAGAAAAATCTTTGTTGGTAGCGAATAGCACTGTCAACAAGAGTGACACATGATATGCCCGCTCTGACAGTTGGTTGGCTATCGACTCATGATGACCACACAGTGGCTTCACCTTGGAAAATTAATTAATAGGAAACAGGTCCACTTCTCAGTTGAATGTAATACATTTCCTACGTAACAGTACTGCTATCGATAAAATCTGTAAAAACAAAAGTGGATCACAGAGCCTTTAATATTTCTCTGACTCCTGATTGGTCAATTAATGCCAATATCATGCTTTCGCCTACGTCCGCGCGGTTAAAATTAATTTATCACTAAAAATCTGTCTAGGTATTGCGAGCCTATCACGTGATATATAACATTATAAATACCAGCGATATCTTTTTTCTTTCTCTTTTCCTGTCTTCTCAGACTTCTCAGCAATGTAGTTCTGTGGAAAGGGAAAACGCTATGAAGACACTATGACACACGCATATACACAAACACAAACACAAACACAAACACACACACACACATACGTACGAACATTGCACGTTTCTTATCTTATTCAATCCTAAACCTAAGAAAAATTGGCACGATAACGGATTAATACTACCAACTAAAAACCGGCTACTCGAATTAAAAAAAAAACAAATTGGCGTTTTCCCAGAACTGCATCATATCATTTACAATGGCACCACTATATAAATGGTAATCTCGAATACAATGTGCGAGGCAAGATATTAAGCAATATTTGATAAGAGAACAACTTCCACTCTCACAGAATTTGAGCATTTTCCATTCACTATTTTCACTGGATTGAACATATGAAGTATGATATTTCTGGACGACTTACCGTCTTTCGTCTACTGTGATGTGACGCGAGTATGAGAATTTGCAAACACGTTATTGGTTCGCTATGAATTTTCTCGCTATACTGCTGCTATTAGATTGTGTATGTCATCAAATATCCACGAAGTCACTCTTCACCTAAACGCGTGCTTACTAAAATCACGTGAAGCATTTGTATGAAGAGCAAATTTAAAATAATCAACCTTTTACGATGGAAGACACCGTAAACCAGACGCCATCCGTCACTTCGTTCAGCGATCGCGTGCTATTCAATCCAAAAACCTAAGAAAAGGCGCAAATAAAAATTTTCGGCGACACGTGCGACATTTCGCGCGATTTCTTACATTTCAATCTAGCTACCATGCTGTTAATAAGTTTTCTGTTCTGAAGAGATTAAATGTGAAATATTTGTAGCGGTTGCCATGTTTTTTCCACGCCCACATTTTATTCAACATCGATTGGCTAATAAATCATATATTTTTAATGCAAGATTAAGTTTTCCCGCGTTTCCGTGGGAGCCTACCCTTTTTTCTTAAAAGGGACGACTTTTTGCAAGTCGTCAGTAAAATCCCGTAAGATTCCAGCCGTCAGCACAAATCCGCGATATTACTCATCACATTTCAAACGCGCACAAAGACACAGAATTTCGTAATATAAACTTACATTTCTCTCTGTAACTTTGCCAACCAGAACTGTTGATTCAAACCATTCTATAACACAATACATTTTTATTTAATTGTATTCTTGTGTTATTTATTCTTAACATGCAAACTTTGCTCTAATATTGATTTCTGAACATTTTTCTCTCAAGAGAACTTTCTTCGAACAATTAATTACAAATCACTCTACAGTTAAAGGGGAACAACTTCTTTCCCTTAGTCTATACATCATTTTAGAAACTTTCATTATTCAGTTTACAACTTATTACATATTGAAACTTTAGTTCCTGCAACTTCCAAACTGGGGAGAGCATTTTAGGGTTCTACTTCAATTTAATAGTATTTTATCTGTGATCTAATTCAATTGGTTAAAAAAGATTCCAATACATTCCCTACGTAAAAGTACTGCAATCGACAAAATCTGTAAAAACAAAGTTGATCACAGAGCCTTGATATTTCTCTGACTCCTGATTGGTCAATTAATTCCAATATCATGCTTTCACCTACGTCCGCACGGTTAAAATTAATTTACCGCTAAAAATCTGTCTATGTATTTCGTGCCTATCACGTGACATACAACATTATAAATAGCAGCGATATTTTTTTTTTCTCTTTTCCAGTCTTCTCAGATCCACAGCAATGTAGTTCTGTGGAAAGGGAAAAAAAACTCTATGAAGACGCTATGACACACGCATATACACATACTCACACACGTACGTACGAACATTGCACATTTCTTAACTCGGTTTATTCACTCCTTCAACTACAAGCAACAGAAACTTATTCAACTTCTAACAGTGAGCTTTCTTTGCGGCATCAAACAATTCGCTAAACTAATTCACGCTGTTCAAATCTTTGAAGTTTCTAAGTTAGATTACCTAACATAATCCCAAACTTCGAATTCACTCACTTTTAGCTGTCCGCCACCACTTTTTCATCAATGTCGATTTTCGTGCAAAAAGCGGATCACATCTTCATACATGTTTCTGAAAACCTGAACTTCTCATTGGACAATAGATATTAAAATTATCTCGTATATCTTCACGTGCATTGTTCTCAATAAGCAACACAAAACATATCAGGCTCCAGATTGAGTTTTGTAAGGCGCTTTCTGAGTGGTTAACAGATATTAAAAAAACAATTTACCTGCTCACCACTACGTCCGAATAACATCAACCTAGTTTTTGACCTGACGAAAAAAACAATGCTCTCAGGATCCTATCACGTGATTAAAAAAACACATAAATTGAAGGTACGAGTGAACCCAGTTGGTGAGAATTTACGACGACTAGCATTTGCTAAACAATTTCACGACGCTTGTATCATTACTGCAGCGAAGTACAAAGTTAGAATCTCAAGTTCTTTAACACGAAATAACTTCGCTGTAATTCAAGCTAAAATATCAACGAAACAACTCACTCGCCAACTTCTGCAACTTACTAAAAACTATTCAATTACATTATTGAATATTACTAAACTTAAGTACAAACAATTACGAACAATACTTTCAACTACGAGCAACGAAAACAAATTAGACATTACGGAACATTCACTCCTCCAACTTCTTTGAAGCTAAAAGTTTATCAACATATTTTCAGCTTTACAAGATTCTTTAAACTCTCTTTCAGTGAACATTTTGAACGACAGGATAATTCAGCTTTTTGTGAGCTCGGGTAAAAATATATTTTATTAGGGGAAATTTAGCCCAGTCAAAGGGAAGTAACTCATTAATAGTTATTGTAAAACTGTTGTCATTTATAAATATAAATATTGTACCTGTTATGAAAAGTTATTTTCTTGTGTTCTTTCTCTTGTTTGCTTTTTTTTTCTTACACATTCGTAAAGTAAAAAAAATGTGTGGGTTGATTTATGCTGTCAATACCACTACACACTCACCAACAACACTTTGATTTTTAACAGCTACGATGTTTATCGAGACAACGAGAATTCTACTCAAAGAACATAGTTTGCCAAACAAACATCTTATTCAAAAAGCAACTTTGAACATTTCTTTCATTGAGACTGAACATTATTTCATGAACTGAAATCTTTTCTGTGAATTCAGATAAAAATATTTACTCTAAAAAAGGATTTAAGAATTTCAAGGTAAAGGGAAATAACTCCTGTTATTAATTACAACTATTACTATAGAAAATCATCCAATTGATTGTTATGTAATGTCATGAAGATTGTTTGTTAAAAACAGTTATTGCGTTGTTTCTCTTGTTTGCTTTTTATTTGCTGACACATTTGTAATCTAAAAAATGTACCGATTGAATTGAGGCCGTCAATACCACTACAGTATTATTTTTGGTACTTAGGTTTCCAAAACGTTTCTTTATTAAATACTAATTCAAAAATAAATAACTACTGTATTTTTACGAAGCAAACTTCATTAAAAATGCAGATTATTCACGAGATAATGATCATTATCATATCCATCTAATAATAAAAATATTATTAGATAATTATTATTAAAATTATCGTAAAATTTATTAATAATTATAGAAAATTTAAATATAAAAATATTATTTTTATAATATTTTCATTTATTTTAATCTATAAAACCAAAAAAACTTGCCGTTTCTACCCAAAGATTCCGTCCCTAAATTTGAAATTAAAAAAAAAATTAATATTTGCAATATGTCTCTTACTGAAAAAGAAGAAATTGATTATATTTAAAAACAAAATTAGAAGAAAAGTTTTGTTAACAAAATTAGAAAAGTTTGTTGACAATGCGACGATAATGGTCACTCAGAAAATTTGACACATGCGCTCAGAACGAAAGCTATGCCAAAAAGGTTCAATCAATCAGGGGGTATAACTCTAGCATAATTTTTATTTATCTTAAATGGACATCCGTAGTTTTGTCGGAGATGATTTTAATACATTTTTTGAAATCATAAAAAAAATTATTTTAAAATATCGCGCGTATCACAGATTGTAATAAGCTTTCTAATTTATGATCTATAAAAATAGATCTTTTTAATGAGCAAAAAAAACGAGGAGTTGCTGTTCTAATTTATTTATGAAATATTTATCAATATTATTATTTTTTATTGAGAAATGAAAAAAATAAAACAATTCTCGTAAAAATTTATTTTTCAACCTAAAAAAATTTTAACTTCAGACAAAAAAGTCCTTAATATATATTATTGATAAAATCCATTAAAAGCTGTTTTCATAAAATAATGTCTTAGTTTTCTTGCATTTTTGTATTTTAAATTCAGAGCTGAAATTGGGGTTCACGCGTATCAAAATTTTACACGAAATTTATGATTTATATTCCTTAAAGTCTTCTTTATTTAATTAAAAAATAAAAATAGGTGCAACTATTCTAGTTTTAAAGTTTTTATAAACTTAAGTAAGGTGGGTATTAGACGTAAAAAAATATATTTTTACTGTGACTTTCTAAAAGCCAAACATTTCTAAAATAAATTCAATCATTTAGAATAAGTTCTGAAAGTTTCATTAAATTGCGACAATTATTTGATTTTTACAATAATTTCCAAATTCATGTTTTTTTTAAGTGAAAAAAATCTATTGCAAAATATTAGGTGATCTTAGACTTAAAAAAAAGAGATTTTTCAGCCACAAATTAAAACGTGCTAAAAAGGAGTAAAAATTTTCAAAAAATAATTAAAAAATACTTTGGTCTCTATTCTTATTAATAACATTTTTTTCTGATAAAACGTTGTTTTTATTAAGTTTGGGGACTTTTTTCATCAGGGTGTGCCACTTTTTTAGCGAAAAAACGGACATTCCTATGTGGTGTTTTTCAACTTTCGATAAAATTTTTTGTTATTGCCCAAACCAAAAAAGATTAAAAAAAAAAAAAAAAAAAGATGCCCGATTTTCCTAAAATCTACCATATCATTAGAAGTGCTATTTTCATCGAGCGGGTAGGTAGAATTTGTATTGTGAAGATTCCTTGAGTCAAAATTTCAGATCAAAGGCAGACGGCTGTCGGGCACAGATAGCTGATGTCGTGGTTAACGAGTTGTGCAAAAAAAAAAAAAAATCACACACAAACAGAAAAAAAATCACACACAAACAGAAAAAAATCACACACAAAACAGAAAAAAATCACACACAAACAGAAAAAAATCACACACAAAACAGAAAAAAATCACACACAAACAGAAAAAAATCACGGATTTGAACTAAAAAAAAAACAACCGCGGAATGACATCAAAATTCGTGAAGATTTTGCATCCTTTAATAGTCAGTACTGTTTAGTTTAATTTGTAACGTATGTAAATGCAGATAGAAAAAAAGCAAATGTTGATAAGATAGTGAGGGACACAAAGCGCTGCTCGGACACCCCCAATCATGACATGAAAATTGCGTTTAATCATGAAACAGGTTGCCGTCGCTGGGTGTTCACCTCAATGTCCACTTTTTATAGATACAAATATTTAAGTAAATGCTCTTTGTTTATATTTGGTTCCGTATAAGGATACAGGTTCGATTCCTGTCGGAGGACGAATATTTTCTATGAAAATTCCTCGGACATTCAGGCCGGTAAATGTCGTTAATACTGTTTATTATAAACAGAGCATTTACTTAAATATTTGTATCTATAAAAAGAATGTATAAACATAAAAATGTCTTAAAATAATTGTCGGATTGTTCCATTTCATAATGACATCATATATATATATATATATATATATATATATATATATATATATATATATATATATATATATATATATATGTGCCGTGTGTACATCAAAATTGTCTAAATCGTGTAATAGCACTAAAAAACACTAACGTAAGTGATTTTCTTTTTCCAGGTTTTCAGATAAGACGTTTAGCCATCTTGACACCATTTGTCGTAGGGATCACCGAAAACCCTTAGAGTTATTCAATTAGAAAGAGAATAGGTTTAAATCGTTTTTTATCAGCCCCGCGGTTTTACCAAATGAGCAATGGTGAAAGGATAAAGATAATTCAAGGTTTCAGTAATGGTACCAAAATTCATACTTTGGCCCCCATCTTCAAAGTCCATTCAAGAATAATCAAGAGAACGATGAATAAGTTAAAAAAAACTGAACAGTAGAGAGGAAAACTGTATCAGAAAAAGAGATCATCATTTCAATTTAGAGCTAAGGAGATCAATGAAAAAGATCCAACTCAATCCATAAGACGTGTAGCACGTGAAAGAAGAGTTTCAGCTATGACAGTCCAAGAAGCAGTGAAAAAAGACAATCGTACATGAAACGTGTGAGTCACCTTGTTACTCCAAGACAGAAATTTACAAGGTTAAAGTGGGCGAAGATCATTTTGAATTTCTGAGAATTCCAGTAAGATATCTTTAATCATTTTTAAGATACAACGTTTCAAAGCTTAATCTAAGAAATGGACAATTTTACTATTTTTATAGGATTTAGACAATTTTGTTAGATCCGATCTCTCTCTCTCTCTCTCTCTCTCTCTCTCTCTCTCTCTCTATCCATATATATATATATATATATATATATATATATATATAATAAATTAATTGATTTAAAATATGTTTTTTTCGTTACACAGTTCTAACCATGTTTCAAAAATGGAAGCTAAAAGCCCCGAATTTAATTTTGTGATTAAATTAAAGACATTTCCATTTCATCCTCAAGCGAATTTTGGAGTATATATATATATATATATATATATATATATATATATATATATATGTGTGTGTGTGTGTGTGTGTGTGTGTGTGTGTGTGTGTGTGTGTGTGTGAACATTGACGTCAACACTCAGAGGAAACAGACTGTTTCATGCTAGACGCAATCATCAGGCCTGATGAGTGTTGATTTCAATGTTCACTTTTATATTTACATACGCTCTATTCCTAATAATGAGCACTTTATCCCATAAATATACCACGCTTTAAAAACTATATATATATATATATATATATATATATATATATATATATATATATTCAGTAATTATTGCCACCATTTGTACTTGTAAACATGTCTTATTTTATGTCTACTAGATTTAGTGATTATTTTTTCTAGCATTTCAATAACTATGTATCTCGAAAATAAATACGTTTTTCCAAAATTAAAGTACAATCTCTACCCCTTGTTTTTTTTTAAATTCTCAAAGATCTGATGATTTTCTAATTTAAATGGAATTTTCAGCTCTTATTCATTAATGAATGACTTATATACTAAATAGGTCATTTTCATTAGAAAACTTCATATGAATATTTTTGGGCCATTCACCTCCAATCTTGCATTAGATGGATATATACAAATATATACATGTGTATATATTTGTATATACTTGTACTCTTTTGAAGTGTAGGAAATCCGATTTAAAATCCTTGAAAGTACTTAGCTTTAAACTTCTAAAACTAGACTACCCGTGACTCATTGGGTCAACCTTGTTGTGTTTACTGTTTACCTTTAGTTTCATGAAGAGATTGTGAAAGTAGAGATGTTTTAAAAATACATTTATTTGCAGTTAGTTATATAATACATTTTATTAAACTTTATATTTATTTACAAAATACTTTTATTTACAATATTTTTTGCTCGTTTGAAATATATTACCTGTGACCCGTTGAATCACTGAAGGTTCAGATTATAAAACATTAAAGTTGCTTTCAACATTAAAAAATTGTCCGTTTGAAGAAAGTTGAAAAAACTACTTACTGCATAAACAAATCGTATTTTTAAATAATACAAGAGATAGAATTTGTTTCTTACTATGATGGGTGTTGCCGTAGTCTGAAGCGGTCTCTTTGAACTTTGTCAGTGCTGTCGCTTTTAGCATGAGCGAGAGTGGCTTGAACCTTGATGACAGCTATGCGTATCTTGTTTGGGGTCGACTTTCGTATGTTCTCCTTTTCCTTCTTTCCCCTCCTTCCTACCCGATAAAAAAAATTACATCTTTCTTTACCCACTCTCTATTTATGACTTCTGGCAAACACACAAGCAAACAAAGTTCACAGCGTTTTATAGAAATATAGATTTTCAAATTCCTCAGAGCAATTTTCTAGTAACATTCCTTCCAAAAGATTAAGAACGCCAACATTATTTTATTTACCAAGAGCGCCTACTTATTAAGCAGTGCTTAACATGCTCTTCTCATAGATTTTTGTCCGTGTAGTGAGTTTGAGCCTCCCAGTATATTGAAGCGTTGTGTGACAATTACACTACTAGTATTATTATATTATTATTATTATTATTATTATTATTATTATTATTATTATTATTTCGATTTCTTCTGTGGTTACACTACCTACCAAGTCTGGGGGAAGACCTAAGGCTTGTAGTGGTGTGTTGTTATGGCTACATTTCATGATTTGATTTTCTAACTCCCACAGCATCACTAGCGTTACATGGACATAGTTCTTCATAGAGTGTGTGCTGTACTTATCAAGACAATATTTTGTATTTCTCTTAAGCTGAGATTTCCAGTGATTTTTCAATGTGTTGTTGTGTTCCTTTTTTATCATTTCAAGCGCACCTATTATGACTGGTACTATTCTTGTTTTCAATTTCTACATTTTTTCGATTTCCAGGTCTTTATACTTCGATAGTTTTTCAAATTCCTTTGTTACAGTTCTCTGGGCAAGCCATATCAATTTGTATGAAAGTTTTTTTTTTCTTTTAGATTTTGACAATTATGTCCGGTCTATTTGCTTCAATCTTTCTGTCTGTAAAGATGATGTAATCCCAAAGAATTCTGATGTCTTCTGTTTCTGTAACCGGTGCTGGGTGATGTTTACATCAGTGTTTGTTTACATCTTTCCCAAAGTGTTTGCACATTGTCCAGTGTAAATATTGCCCCACTCTATCGTGACGATTTTTATATTCATTTGGCGTAAGTACAGAACATCCTAAGATTAGAAGGTCTATCGTTTATTATTATTATTATTATTATTATTATTATTATTATTTCCTTGGGTTTCTATTGTATACACATTTCCTTCCGGGTCCCAACTAGTGACCTAAGGTCAGAAATGGCTTCATGACATCTTTTACTGATCATTTTTTGTAAAAAAAACAAAAAAAAAAAAAAAATAAGATCACACGCATTTTACATAGATAAAGCTCTTCGTAATGTATAAGTTATACTTGTGAGTACAATTTTTGTATTTCTTTAAGGCATGGGCTACCAGGAATCCCTTCAATGAGTCTATCGGGACCTTTTCCAATCTATTCAGGGGCTCCAACTACAACTGGAATTATTGATGTACTTATGTGCCACATTTTTGAGATTTCCACTTCAAGATCATTATTATTATTATTATTATTAGCATCAGCAGCAGCAGCAACAGCTGAATGAAGTTTATAAACATGACAAGGCTTATATTAGCCCCAATATTAGGTATAACTATAAGCATAAAACGTGTCACATATTTTTACGCACAACTTTATTAAGCATAACTGAAATTTCTCTAATTCGTGTTATATTTTAAGCATAAAATAGGCATGGAAGAAGGCTCAAACTTGAGAATTTCCTAGGCATAGACGGGATCAGTTAAAATTATATGAAACTAAAAATAAAAAATTGTCCCTAAACTACGTATATTTTAATGACCAGACAAATAATTTAACTTAGGCGTGTAAGGGAGATAACTCACAGCGTGTGTTGAAAGGATGAAGAATGACAAAACTGATAGAAGATAAGGTTTTAAAATCGTAATGTTTTAAAATAAATTTTTGCCATTGATTATATTTTTATTTCGACATGGTCATCTCTATTGTGGAGCAAAAATATCGGCATGTTATTAATTTTCAATTTTTTTTAATAGAATTTTCTTCAATCTCCCTTTTCTCTCCCTGTGCACGCACCTCTTCTCTGTACCGTGTCCCTTGAAGTTGTGAGCGATAATGGTTCTCCACAAATTCATGTCAATTGTAGCTCTAAGTAAGTCTTGTCTTTTTCCTATCTCTCGTAATCCCTATTCTGACAACTCGAATATATTTCTCTTCGTTTTCTATGTGCCCTGTCCCTTCAGGACGTTGGTGAACATAGTTTTCCACAATTTCCCGCCCTTTGTATATTTTAGAAAATTGTTATCTTTTTGATATCTTTCCTAAATTCTGTTCTACCATCCATTTACACAAGCTATTTGGGTAGTTTATACGCTGCTTTCCTCTGGCCCACATTTCTTTTTAAATCAATTCACCCCAAACAAGGCATTAGTGCCACTAAGATGCAAGGGGTTACTGGGAGTGAAAGAGAATGAGAAATCTTCAGTAGGAACCGGAAATCTAATCCTAAACAAGAAACAAGTGATAAACCTCTACTCCTCTTCAAAAGACTGGAAATGTGTGTAAATTGTACGATAGGCGAACTTATCTACTCCCATTGAGGAAAAATAAAATAAAATAAAAAATAAATAGCAAATGAAATTGCAGAGTTTAGGCGAAGACGTTAGAAGTATAGAATAAAAGATATACTTTAGTTAGAAGAAACCGGAAACCCAAACTTAAACAGAAAACAAGGGATAAAACTCATAGCATTAATTTAAAAGAGGGCTCAATACCAAGAATAGTTATTTATTAAAAGATGTTACATACGGCCAAACAAGTACTCACGACAAAGATACGTTTTTGTTTCGATGCGAACGCATCTCAACAGGTGCGGAACAAATATGATAGCTATCTTTGTACATCATCTGTCGAGATGCGTTCGCATCGAAACAAAAATGTGTCTTTGTCGTGAGTGCTTGTTTGTCCGTATGTGACACTTTTATAATATATATGATTATTATAATTATTAAAACCAGAATTCAAATTAAAATAAAGCAATTGCTTTCCCCTCTTTCTTTCCTTCTCTCTATATATTTCTCTATCAACTAATGAGATCGCAACCCTCAAATAAAAAAATGAGGAAGACGAAGAAAAGACTTAACAACGGCTGTGAAACAGAAGTTTGTTGGTCCAGGATTTGGGTATTGCGACTAGAAATCTGACCAAACAAGAGAGGCTCCACACATAACTTCCAGTATAAAAAAGAAAAGAAAAAGAAAGAAATGCCGTAAAATAAATGAAAGAATTATGATGTCGTCCGAAACCAAGCTTTGCGCCAAGTAGTCAAATTTGTATATAAAGAGACAGTTAACAGCTAACAGAGAGAGGAGGGATAGCCTGAGAAAGCAACCTAGCGTGTCGAGTGAAGAAACTAAGCGGTCATCTGCCTAAGACATTTTTCCGTTCTTCTAACAAGAAAACACAGCAGATTGATGTTCGCAAGCAGTTTCTAGAGTAACCACACTTCCGACTACTAACAAGGTCTGACTCGTAAATTATCAACTACCCTGCCAAGCGAACTTTCGTCAACCCCAATTACAAAGGACTCGCTCCAACCGAAGTCAAATAAACATATATTATTTGTTTGTACGTTCGATTCTGTTTGTTTCTTATAAAGTTTTCGATAAATAATGCTAAGAACCTCTGGCGCTTCTCCACAGTACACAGATTTAAATATTTGTAAAACAATAGTGAGGTTCAAAATCGACACAGATACCGACATAAACATTATGTCAGCCCAACGTACAAACATCTGAGGGAAAAACCTTCTTTAAAACCAGTAAATGGTACCTGCACAAGTCCTGGAAATAGTTAAGTGCATTGGTAAGTTTACTAGCGATACAGAGATAGGTAAGTATAAATATAATTTGGAAATATATGTAATTAAATGTGTAAAGCAAGAGAAATTATTGTTCAGACTAGCTGCAACTAAATTGAATTTAGTGAAACGCTTAGACAAAATACAACAGACTTCATTTGACGCTGGTAGTTCTATGAACGGAGATCCAGTTAAAACAGTTCTGACACAAGACGCTATAGTACCCTATTGTGTAACCGCAGCTCGCAGAAGAAGACGCTATAGTACCCAATTGTGTAACCGCAGCTCGGAGAAGACGCTATAGTACCCTATTGTGTAACCGCAGCTCGGAGAGTCCCATCCACTATTTTACCTAAGGTGAAGGAAGAATTGAATAGACTGGAAAACGAAGGAATTATTTTAAAAAAGGGACACTGAATAGATGTGTTATTACCCACGAGAGAAATCCTAACACAAGCAGAAATTCTATCATATTAGGATGCAGTCAGATATACAATAGCTATCCGTCATGGTCTCAGGGCAGCTCTATTTCAAGAAATAGATAGCAATTTAAAAATATTAACATTTGCCTCTCGCACACTCAGTAGCGCTGAGAGTTTTGAGAAAGAGTGCTTGAGCTGTGTATGGACATGTGGGAAGTTTGACAGATATGTTACAGGACTCGAATCCTTTAAACGGACAACAAATCATTCATGCCATTAACAAACACACTTGATCTGTACAATATCCCAGTAAAATGTCAAAGGTTTCTGATGAAACTGAGAAGATATAACCCAGTAGCAGAACATGCTCTAGGGAAGACAAGAATTGTACCAGATACATTATAAGAAGTCCTTTATCCGACACTTATATTAATACTAGCAAAGAAGTTGAAACATACACAGACTGCGTGCCAAGAGCCAGACCAGCATCGGGTAAGAAATTAATTCAAATAAAAATAGCAACTAAACAAGACACAGTATCACAGGAAATAATAGACTTTACATTAAATGGTTGGGCACATAAGAAGGAAGCCTAAAAGAAGACATAAGATTATATATTCCAAGTCGGAATGAATTTTCATTTCATAACAATTTACTATAGTTTCAGGACAGAATTGTTATACCTGAAAACCTTAAACCAGAGATATTAAGGAGATTTCATAATGGTCACTTGAGTGACAGAGAAAGAGAGAGAAAGAGAGAGCCAAAGAATTGGTGTAGGGGCCTAAAATATTTCAGGAGTTGGAGGAATATCTAATTAAAATGCACGTTTAGTAATATACCCCGTTCAACAAATAAAAAGGGAAAATTAAAAGTAACACCACTTTTTCAAGGTCCATAGCAAAGAATTGGTGCAGATATTTTCACTCACCAAGGATACCAATATATTGTCGCAACAGACTATTTCTCGAGGTATATATAAATAGTTAAGTTGACAAGCAATTGGACTATAGGAAATTTTAAAACATTCTCCTCGCGTTAGGGAATTCCTGTTGAACTTGTCAGTGATAACGGAAAATAATTCGCAAATTACTCATACAAAGATTTTGAATGAAACTTATTGATTTAAACGCAAAACATCGTCTACATTATTCCCAAGCAAGTAGAGAAGTGGAAAGCGCTGTTAAAACCACTAAGAGAATTTTGTGACAGGCACATTTCAGGCATTAATGGCATACTGAAGTACACCAATTCAAGCCACATGAGTCAGTTCCACAAAATTAATTATGGGAAGGAAAATAAGAACTACGTTACCATTACATCCTAAAAAGTTACTACCAAGATGGCCTAATTTCACACAAGCCAGACTGGTAAAAACCGAAATGGAAAAGAAGTTTAACAGATTAATAATATATATAAAGTAATAAAAATACTAATTAATTAAAAAGTGTAAGTGAGTAAATATTAAATAGTTTGTTTTTTACACTTACTTTGGGGAGAAGTGTATTAACAGAAAGTCAGATAGTTTTTAAAAACTGTTATATTTGTGTGTAAAAGAGACAACGAACAGAAGAGATTTAGACCTCAGATACGAAGGGCGTCGGTTGGTTGCTGGAAGGCAGAGAAGGGACTTAGTTTTACTTCTTACTTCCTACATATTTGTCATTTATGTTGGTCTTTTCTATTTTTGTAATTTGTTCTTTTAATTATTGAGAAGACTCATTCTCCGTTTTTCTTTTTCACATTTAGGATGTCCTCTGCACAGCCATATCCCGGTCATTTCAACTGATATTCCGTTTGTTCTGCTGCACTTGTTTTTCTTACCTTTGAAGCTACATCTTGCCATGTTTCTTGGTCCTTCGGCTATTTTGAGATTTCTACCATTTTTTTCTGTTTCTTTCTGTTAACTCGTTTCTATCATTTACGGTTAATTTCCGATGCTGCTTATTTATTGATTTTTTTGGTTAAGAAAGGCGATAAAGCCACGAAGACGCAAGTGGTTACCGAGAATGTAAGAATCTGAGAAAATTTATTTTCTCGATATACAGGGTGCCCATAAATTATCTGTACAATTTTGAAAAATTCATAAAAATTGAAAAAATGAACTCCATAGGATCTATTGAAAAACATAGGGAAACAAATAAAGTTTTATTTAAACACATAAGAGCACCTGTCTATATTTCTGAGATAAGGTATTATGTAAACTATTTACATTATTCGGACTATTGTCCTCATCTTTGTTGACATATTTATCACAACGTTTCGGCTGTTGTACGCTCCAGCCTTCTTCAGGTGATTGGAATGTCGAACTGAACCCTTTATTTCGCTCGCTGATGTAGAAATTTAGCGGTATATCAAACTATTTGTTATTTAATGATGAAATCTAAATATTTTGAACATAATTTTATGGCTTGAACTAAATATATTTTGAACGCAATTCTATGCCTTTAACTCCAGATAAAATGTATTGTTGGTCATTTTGCTTTAAATAGGTATTGTTGGTAATTTTACTATAAATATGAATTGTTAGTTGGTTGATTTTGTTTAGCGTCATATCAAAATCTATGGATTATTTAATGTCAAAATCAAAATATTTGGTACTATAAGAATTTGAAAATGATACTAAAGGAAGCTAACCTTTTGCTATTCAAAGATCAACCTTCAAATTGAAACCCCTACTAATCAGAGGCTCTGATTAGCTAATTACTGTCCAATTGGGACACCTTCTTGGGGTCACGCAGTAAATTCGATCCTGAAATGTTTAACATATAAGCTGAGGGGATTGATGATATCCTCTCCGAGCATAACAAAAAACCTCGCATTCATATTTGCGGTGACTTCAATATTCACCACAAGGAGTGGTTAGTGCACTCAATAAGAGCCATTGAAGCAGTCAGATACTGGAATGACTATCGCTTTTGATCTGACCCAGAGAGTTGATAAGCCCACTCGTGTTCCTCACACAACGGGCCATCACGTAAACTTCCTACACCCTTTTCTCACATCTTGCACTGAAAAATTCTTCGCTGGAGTGCTATTTCTTTTGCTCACTTCTGACCACTCGCTAATCAATGCCAAACTAAAAGCTGTAAGAATCGTAAAGGGTTGTAAATGCGGTAAATTCTATCCTGAAATCTTCCTCCTTTGCGAGTAACAGCCCTAGTGACCGCACGTTTATTGGAGTCATCTTTGCTAACATTAATGGAGAACAGAAGCCACGGGGCCACAGATCCCACGTGTTTCTTGGACACTATTCTAAAAATCTGCAAACATCAATTATATTTGCATGATTTCTTTGTACCTGTTGTGCATACACCCGTTTCTGTATACATTAGGCTTGTTGAATATGATACAGTCGTCGAAATTCTTCTCTTCATCAAGTGTGTCTGTTTTTGTCTTTGACTTTGTGGAACTTAATTGTAACCAAGAAATCTCTCTAAAGTATTCCCTGATGTACTATTTCACAGGACGATCTTTCGGTGCGCCGAAACTGATTGGTATAGCTTCATGTTATGTGGTCCTCCCCTTTTTCATATAAGTGGACTCGACCAGAGTGTTACTTGGACTGCTGCCGTTAAATACCTAGAGTCAGTCAGAATATAGAGAGAGAGTGAGAGCAGAGATTGTGATTGAGTTGGAGGTAGAGTAATAGTGTGAGGTAACCGCTTGTAGAAATCACAGTTACAAGCACGTAGACTCTAAGGAAGTTCTACTTCGAGACTGTATATATCTATCTTATTATTGCTACTAACCGCGTTCCTGGATTTACTAACAATATTAACCATTGTATTATTGTGTAAATACATTTAATTTCATATATTTAATTCTTGCGTTTGTCATTCATTGGAGACCGAATTTCATCTCGGAATCCACAACACTTCAGATCTTACATTGTGGAACCTGCCGTCTCAGCTTTCTTCAAAACTAGAACTGCCAGAACTACCCACCTTTATCTCTGAATGGATCCTCTTGGGCATGGATAATTTTATTCCAAAGAAAAAATACTAAAAAGAGCCAAATAGCCAGCCTTGTTTCACGCCAGCATTTACTGCAGCCATAGCACACCGTAAACAGTATTACCATCTCTACCACAGAGAACGGTACAATGGGACTTTTGTGACATTCAGAACTACCTGAAATCATTACAAGAGAGTTCTAGAAAATGCAAATAGCAGCTAAATACAGCCAGTCTAAGCCAAGGTTGATAGAAAAAGACGTGTTTTCTTATGAAACCTCAAATAAAATTTTCAACAGAGGAAAAACGTCTGTTCAAGCTATCATAATTATATTATTATATTTTCATATGATAAGGCAAGGGTCTTTGCAATGAACTTTGCCTCTAACTCTAAGTAAGACCCTAAGGAACTGCCCTTACTCGACTTCCCTCTTCTCACGGAGCACAAATTTTGTAATATCCCTATCACGATGGGAGAAGTTTCCAGACATGAAAAGCCTTGACTAAAACAGCACAGGTTCGGAAGAAATCCTAGTTGTTGTTCTTAAGAATATCAGCCCATCTCCAATAATGACAAAACTGTTCAACCACTGCCTGAAGGAGAGATACTTCCCAAGTCTATGGAAGGTGGCAACTGTGTGCCATTTTGAAGAACGATTCCAAAAAAAGTAGCAAATGTGGCCCGAATCAGAAGAGTTTCAGGCACACGGACGGACGGACAAACAGAATTTGCCGTTTATTTATTTAGATGGAGAGAAGGATAATGGAAGAGAAAAATATCAAACATTGCTTCAGAAAAAATCGACCAATAAATATTCACTGTGCCAAGCTTGCCTTGGGATCCTATTAATTAATATAAAAGTATGATCGCAACGAAAAAAAGAGTTTAACTTTGTCATCTGCAAGTATCTACATAACACACTAATTATTATAGTCGACTTGTAGATATTCCACTAGCACTGAGCAGAATGCAGTGGAACGATTCATGTAAAACAATATACCAAATGTTGTGGAGTAATCTTATCTTATTCTGGTCTAACAGGTATCAAATATAACCTTCCGTGACAAGCATAGCGATTCAACCCAATGATTACATCTTGCACAAGAATCTGACCTTCCCAGAGATTAAATGAGTTAGTGAAGTTGATTTTTTTACACGCATGTCTGCGCAAGAAAAAAGAATCATGTGTAACATACTTTAAATACTTATGGCTACTTCTGCGTTTCAGAATTGACACAACCAGAAATCGAGATGAAACTGAACCTCGCTACTCCAACGCCATGTGCTTGTTTTTCTAGAGAGATGGAATTAGAGAAGACATCTGCGCAGGTGCCTTTTGAACATAGCCTTTTAATACACAAAAAGAAAATTTCTAGACAGTGACTTTCTCTGTGGCCGAGGTGTTTAAAACACACAGGATCAAACGATGGTTTCTCTTACAAAGATGGACGCAGGTTCGATCCATGCCTCAGCGCACATCTTCTTTATTAAGTGCTCGATTTCGCAAGCTGGTAGACATAATACATATAATGTAAAGTTAAAAACAGGGTACCAACTAAAATAACGTTTGTAGTAATAAAAATGTCGGATTAAAAATAAATCCATTAAATCTTTAGAAATATACTTGTGTGTGCGTGTATGTGTGTGTGTGTGTGTGTGTGTGTGTGTGTGTGTGTGTGTGTGTGTGTGTGTGTGTGTGTGTGTGTGTGTGTGTGTGTGTGTGTGTGTGTGTGTGTGTATGTGTGTGTGCGTGTGTATGTGTGTGTGTGCGTGTGTGTATGTATGTGTGTGCGTGTGTGTGTCTGTGTGTGTGTGTGTGTGTATGGGAAGTATGATTAGCGCGTCGAATTCAAATTCCAACCGAAACCGTCGCGTTCGCTTTGGTGCAAATACCCCTGGATAGGTATTAACTCCTCTCTTCTCCACCCCAGCTGCCGGAAGAGTGTTCCACAAACGAGAAGTGCGAGAGAAGAAACTGTCAGCATAGAACTTACGGTTACATATAATTATTTCAACTGTAAAATGATGAAACCTTATTGCCAATCTAGTACCTCTCTTAAATTTATAAAGTCTAGGTACCAAAGAGGAAGGTTCATCAGAATAATTACCATGAAAATATTTATAGAAAAGGCATAGGAAAACAACATTATGGCGGTGGGAAAGAGACTGAAGCCGAGATGCCAGGTCAGGACCAATAACATTGCAGATTCTTCTTTGTATATTATCAAACATCACTAAATACATTGCAGAAGCACATGACGAGACGTGACTACTATTCAAGGCAATGCAGATGAAGCGTAACAAATTTGACCAATTCTACTTGGTTTAGTTCACATTCAAATCTTCTTAGATCCTTCTACAAACTCATTTTATGGATTCTAATTATTACTTTCAATCCGTTCTTTCTCTACTTATTCTCCTCGACACTTACGTAATACCACTCCATTACATCATCATGAAGCAAAATGCTGAACTATGGTTACCACCCTGTTACTTCCTCATGAAGGAAAACGTTAAAATATGGTTACCACCCTGTTACATCCTCATGGAATAAAACTTTTAAATATGGTTACCATCATGTTACATTCTCATGAAGCAAAACGTTCAACTATGGTTACTCTCCTGTTACATCATCATAAAGCAAAACGTTGAAATATGGTTATCACCATGTTACATCCGCATGAAATAAAATCATGTACTATAGTTACTAACCTGTTACATCCTGATGAAGTAAAACATTTGACTATATTTACCATCCTGTTACATTCTCATGAAGTAAAACGTTGTACTATTGTTATCACCATGTTACATTCTCATGAAATAAAACGTTGAATCAAGATTACCACCCTGAATGGTGATTTAACCAGTGCCGGGTTTACCTACAGGTTTAATTGGCTGAAGCCTAGGACCTCAAAATCAAAGGGGTCTTCAGCTATGGTGTATAATATTTTTTGAAAATGCCACACGTTTTTCTTACACATGTTGACATAACACATTGTAGATTATAAATAACTCTATTTACATTATTCGGACTATTGTCCTCATCTTTGTCGCCATATTTAATACAACGTTTCGGCCGTTGTACGCTCCGGCCTTCTTCATGTGGTTGGAATGTCGAACTGAACCCTCTATTTCGCTCACCGGAGTAGACTGTTCCAGTTCCACGTGCCATGTTTTAATGGATGTCAGTTATCAGTTATCTCCTGTTAAATCCCACCACCAAGTCCTCCACTGCCTTTACCGGGTACTGAACTCACACTCCCTGGGTCCTGTCATTGGATCTAACTAACGCATTATCCACTGTGCCATGTGTCCTTGAGGACATTTCGGTGAGCGAAATACAGGGTTCAGTTCAACAATCCAACCACCTGAAGAAGGCCAGATCGTACAACGTCCGAAACGTAATAAATATGGTGACAAAGATGAGGACAATAGTCCGAATAATGTAAATAGTGTACATAATACTTCATCTCAGAAATATAGACAGATACTGAAAGGACGAAACGTTGTAATAAATATGACGACAAAGATGAGGACAATACTCCGAATAATGTAAATAGTGTACATAATACCTCATCTCAGAAATATAGACAGATACTGAAAGACCGAGACGTTGTAATAAATATGGTGACAAAGACGAGGACAATAGTCCGAATAATGTACATAATGTAATAGTGTACATAATACCTCATCTCAGAAATATAGACAGACATAAATAACTCTTCAGTAATTTTTCTTAAATTCCATTTCAAAATAAATCTGTTTTTTATGCAGGAGAAATTTTCAACTGTGGAATTTTAAACACCCATCACCATTCTCGGCTTTACTTGTTTAATTTAACATTTCCAATTTCCTTTACTCGTGAGAATGTGGAGGGGGTGCTGGAAGTGCCTCACAAGTTGAATAGCCTAGGGCCTCTCCATCAAAATACGGCCCTGGATGTGACTATACTATATGTGCACGCGACAAGTTTTATTGCGATAACAGAATCTCTGAGTATTTAGCGGCCTCCGTATGAAGGAAAGTTTGACACAAGTTAATAGCTTATGGGTAATCTTCATATCCTGCAAACTGTATTCGCCTTTTTTGGTTAAGGAAATTACTGCTTATTCATACATCACATAATTAACTGAAAAAAAAATCTACTCAACGTTATCCAGTCTTCTCTCTTTGTATTCTGTTCTGATTTTAGACAACGAAATGACAATGTGACAAAATCCTACTTATTGTGATATATGAACGAAAAACAAGGTGTGACAATTTAATTACCGGAACAACAGCAGCGGACCACTGCATGTAATCAGTTAGGCAGACATTTGTACTCGAGCATGCTTTCTTGAGACCAAACCAAATGAGTTATCTGCTGCCGAGCTGTATAGGAATTAATACGTGTTCATTATATAACGATGTACGTGTTCAATATATAATTATGGTGAACATTCTATGTAGAAATCAGGAGAATAGGTAATTCAAAGAAGGGTGATAAGATGTGCATGATGATGCAAGAAGTGGGTAGCCCAAAATAAAAAGAACAAATGCAAATGTAGACAGAGCGTAAACTGGTGCGTTCTGAGCAAAAAATTAAGTGTGAGCCGTCTAGCAGAAAAACTAAATATCAATAACGTGTAGCAGGTTCTAACAGAGGACTTAAAAAAGAGAAAAAATAGTGTTAGTTTTCGTGAGTTCCCGGTTTAAAAATTTTATTACAAAATAGGCCACCCACTTTATTCAACAGATGTACACCTTCGTGATGTTTGGCTGTTACCAAAATTGCAAGAGCAAAGATTTACTGACATCCAGCAATACGTGACTACATTGCATTATTCCGAAAAACAAGTTCCAAGAATGTTTTCAGCAATGGCATAATCATCTCGCCATCATTTCACGAAGTGCATAGCTTCATAAGAGGAATTGTCTGAAGGTGACAGTAGCCAAATGTAACCAGATAAGCAAATGTTTCTTTTACATGGACATTCTGGAAATTAAATTGTCGGACCTCGTATGTTTTCAGAAAAATAGTGAAAACAGAGGTCAAAAATTAAATGTGTTAAACAGAGAAGGGGGCTAAGATACAACGATATAGACTATAAGACACAAAGTCTAATATTGTTGATATAATGAACGGCTGCTGAATTAGATAAACAGGGAGTTTAACGATTAGCCACTCAGAATGAGAAATAGATGAGCCGAGTTCAAATTCCGGCCGAGTCCATTGCGTTCACTTTCGTATAAATACTTTTTGGAAAGGTATAAATTCGCCTTTTCTCCTTCCCCCACCTGCTATGGATTAAATAACAGGAAGGGCTGGGCTGTCTTGCCTTGAAGTGTTAACAAGTCTAGAAAGAAAAGTTTGAATTTAAAATCAACTTGAAGAGGGATGGACTTCGTCTGCCCTAGACACTCGACCGCTGCTATGACTGCAGTATATATAGTGACCGTAATGGATTCCGGGTCACGTCATAATGGTGTTACGTTAAATTGTTAACTTGATGTATTCGGAACAGTAAAGCTCTCAGGATTGATATATTGATAAAGATATGGCGTCAAATGAAAACTAGTTCGTCTGGCTATGACAATTCCATTATGTATTTTTTAGGGTCAAGGACTGAAACAGATGTTATGGTATATGATCACGTTAGAAATATAGCTATTCGCTTGACGATCTGCAATGAAGATGTGTTATTTGGCACACCCATATTGCGTTAAGTAAAAATGCACATTCACTCATTCACATTCAAGTTATTCAAAACCAAGTTGTAGATGAATGGACAGAAAAATTACAAAGCATAGATATAGAAATTATTAAATATAAATTAATAGCGAGTGGCAACAGTATTGACGAAAACACGTAGTTGAACTAAATAATGGAGTGGTTCCCAAACAATGAGGCGAGCCTCATAAGTGCGGCGCGCGAGGATAGCAGGTGAGGCGGATTGATTGAAAGACAATCAAAGATTTAGAAACAGTTTCAAAAAATTGATATACCAAAAATAAATCTGATTTTAAAATATAAAATATTATTATGGATTATTTGTAATTGCATGCATGAGTCGCAGTATAAATAAATAATTATTGACCGATTTTATCATTGTGATATTTTTGCATTATATCAAGTATTAAGAATATAGTAACTAGGGTCCGTAGATTGAAGGAGAGAGTTATCAATGATAATGTTCTGACTTCGGATCTGCGGTTATCTTCCTTTAACCCTGTCTCTGTTTTTTTTTTTTTTTTTTTTTAATGTACTTTTTATCATAAAATTTGGTGAGGCGCGAGCAAATTTTCATTCCGAAAAAACGACCCAGAGAAAAAATGTTTGAGAACCACTGAAATAATGTATCACAGGTTTTACAAGTATTCCAACGTGACCAAGGATTTTATAAAATTTATTTTAAATTATTATTATTATTATTATTATTAGATTCTTTAAATTTGATAGGTTTATTTAAAACTCGATTTGAAATTAAAAAATGACAAATGTAAAATTTTATAGGGATAAAACAAACTGGGAAACATAATGGAGGCTGAGTACACGATACCATTTTCTTTCAGGATGTAGATAATTGCAAATTTTCTACAGATTGCTTATCCTTAATATTATGTGTTCATTGCCATGCATCCTTGGGAAAAAGAGGGGAGTGATTTTCCATTGCTTTCTGTTCTAAATTCAAAGTAATCCTTCATTTAGACTGGTTGCCATCCATAGCTGACGAGCCCAATTTACCCGGCTATATAATTCATTATTTTAGTTAATTTCCCGTTGCCTTCTCCATAGTTTGGTCTGGAAATAAGAGTTCTTCACTTAGACAGGTTGCCATTCATTAATGGATTGCCCAGTTTACCGTACAATTTAACACATAGCTGGAGATGATTTCCCGTTACATTCTCCAGTTTTCCTTCACTTTGATTGATTACCACCCATAAATAACTGGTGAACCCAGTTTTCCCTGCTATTTAAAACATGAGTGGTGGTAGAAAAAATGGATTCATGCCTTTCCCAATGGCATTTTTGCGAAATTGAACGCAACGGCCTAACTCGGAATTTGAACTCGCCTCCAATTTTCGCGCCGATATTTGTTACACCTTACTCCCATACTGGCACTCGACATAGAAATTTATAATACGTCTTGCTTGAAAGTGTTGTGACCTGTTTAAGGGCCAGAAAGAAAGACACGGAAAACGAAGGTAAGTTTAACAAGTATATTGAAGATATATACAAAGCAAGAGTGTTAGTAATAAGTAGATAGCAGTGTAAGTCCGAACGGTAGGTTAACACTGCTTCTGCTCTCTGCCCGTCCGACTGCTTCTCAATTAGTATTTATGAGAGGAAGAATAGTTCATTCTACTGTAGGAGGGTTTACCACAACAGAAAGCGAATTAGTTACTATGTGATTCATGTACAATCGACTGCTTAGTATCAGTTGAGTTTATAAAACGGGAACAAAGAAATGTAATAAGGATACAGAATAAGTAAGATTTTAGAAGCCAAATTATATGGAGGAAATCTGAATTATCGAATAAATACATGGGCAATATGCAAAAGAAATAAAAGTTTTGTAATAGGAAACAAAGAAATTAATGATGTTGAATAGTTCCTAACACTCCAAGAATTATGCTGACAGTCTCGAAGGTGTACATCTGGTGAATAATGTAGGGTGCCTATAAATTATCTGTACATCTTATACAATTTATTGTGTCCATTAAATGTAAGAACCACTAATATACTTCTTTGCATGTTAAAGAAATATTATTAAAGTTTTAATTTATATATAGTTCTTTTTTAACACATTCGCTCCCATATGAGTGAGGGTCGTGATAGCATGTCTGCAAAGTCCACACAGACGTTGGGTCGTTTTCCAATTTCTTTTCTACGAAGATTATTGTGAGTTGGGATGCTATGATTGGTTGATTCTGAGATCATGGTACATTAGAACCTCATTTCGTCTCAATAAATATCTTTGACTTTTTTGTCTTTTATTTCGTTTTCCTTTTGGAATTTCTATTATTTACACATAGAACTGTACTATGCATTTGTGTGGGTCGAGTGAGACTCCGTGTCGTAAAATAGACTCAGATACCGAACGACACACCGGTGGTTGATCGTGGGTAATAAATACTACTTTTGTGATGCCAACGAATACTCGTTGTCACTTTTGAAATGCTCGTTATAGTACAGACTTTGTAATCACAAATACACCTGTAGTACGCCGTTGAACAATACTGGTGTCAGACGCCTTCGAATAACGCTCGCACTAATAGTACTTGCTCGATAACACTCGCTTGACAAGTAACCCGTATAGTGATCGGAATAGAGAAATAGTATAGTGAATAGAGTAGAGAATAGCGGTCCGTATGTTATAGAGGATAGACTAGAAATGCAGATCCGTATAGTAATAGAGGATAGACTAGAAATGCGATAACTCTAGATGGGATCGCCTGTGTTTGCTCACTGCCGATCTATGTTCAAACTCAAATGTCGGCAGGGACACTTTATTCTTATATAACAACTATCTATGATATTCTTGCCTCATATATGAAACAATATTAAAACAAAGTGTCTTGTACCAAAATTAATTCAGATATAGTGATGGGACCATGGGGCAACAAGGGAAATGACCAACAATAAATTATGTTGTTAACATTTTTAAAGTTATTAACAAATTGAACGAAATAATCATCAATTAAATTTTTTTTAAATGGAAAAAAAGAACTTCATAAAAAAGTATATTTGTATTTAAAAACAAAAATAAGCTGGTAATTTTTTTTCTTTTAGTACTAAAACAAAAATCAGAATCCATACAATAAACAGAAATTTTCTTTCAGAATTTTCAATATTTTTATTTGCTCAAAACAACTTTATATCATATCAGCTTTCTGATTCAGGATATTTCTTTAAGTAGTCTGTTTAAAATGAATAGTGCATGTAATGCAAACATGAAATTAATATTTGCATCTTTATAATGTACAAAATATGTGAACATTATTTGTGAAGGATTAATAAAAACTGTAAGGTTGATTTTAGTAAGAAAATTCAAGTCAAAATTATTTAATGTATAAAAATGCATTAAAAGTAATAAGAATGAAATTGCCAAATCTTCAACCTTTTCAAAAGAATATTCTTCCAAATTAATTTGTACTTAATCTATAGTAATTATCAATATTGCATTCACTGATATTAAATAATTGATAGCAGTGAATATATAATCTATATAATATTATGCATTAATTTTGATAGTGATAACATTTTTGTGATTAAAATGTCATTAAAATATTAATATTTTATGCTTAATAATTTGTATAGAGAGAAAAAAAAATTAAAAAGTAATTTCTAAAACTATAATAAAATGAATGTAACATGTTTTCTTTTATTTGCCACATTTTTTTTAGTAATAAATTTATAGCACACCAGTTGACAGGTACAAACCAAATGAAAATACAACAGACAGACACCAAAAATGCAGCAAAAAAGTAAGCGGAAAAAATAGAAAATGAAAAATGCTTTGCTTTGCTCACATATTGAAACAACAACCTATAGGAAAAAGGAAGAAGTCTTACAGGAGGAGAAATTGGCAATCTCATTTGATTGACATTAGTTAATACCAATGGACTTGGACTTGACTGTAGATTTCGCCGAGTAGATACAGAGGGCTGAGGTGGCGAGGCTGGAGTTGGAGACATAAGATTGGGTGATAGATTCACATTGCTACCAGCTGAGCCAGATAGTAAAATGGAAATCAGTGTAGCACTAACAAAATATAAAAGTAAATTATTATAGTAAAATTAGCAACTATGCATTTTAAGATGTACAAATTATATATCTAAAAATACCTTTATTATCCTGAAATGTGGTTGGCCCTGCCCTGGCGTCTCGTCTACAGTCACTTTCTCACAGACGCGCCGTCGCCTCCCTCTGTCTGTTCTACAAATACTTTCATGGAAATTGCTCCGAGGAGCTTCATTCGCTGGTTCCCAGACGTCATGAGTTCCAGCGCCCTACGAGGCTGGCATCCCGCTCTCACCCCTTCACTGTCGAAACTCCTAAATGTAGCCGTCTCTTCTACTCTAATAGCTTCATGTCTCGCCCCTCTCGCCTGTGGAACTCCCTTCCCTTCTCCTGTTTCCCTGTGAGCTATAATCTCCAGCTATTCAAGTGTAATGTCAATCGACATCTCCAGTTGCCTTGATCTATCCACTACCTTCATCCTTTCTTCTATCACACCTGTCTGATCTTGCTCTAAATTTCTTGCTGTAACCCCTTGCGTCCTAGTGGCTTCCCGCCTTGCATGGGGTGAAATGCTTAAAAAAAAAAAAAAAAAGTCTAAAATTATCTACAAAATATCTGTAGTTGAAAGCATAAAATTACGTACTTTAAAAATTTTCCTCGGTTGTAGTTAGGTTCCACAAAGTCAAAGACGGATACATTGAAGAAGACAAAGCAACTCAACAATAGTATTAAATTCAAAGAGTTTAATGTACAAAGGCACAATAGGTAAAAAGTTTGCAAATATAATTTATGCTTTCGGACTTAACAGTTAGATGAGTTTCCAAGGAACACGACCTCGTGGGTTCTGTACTTCATTAACGTTGGCAAAGATAAAAAAAAAATGTGTGGTCACTACGGCTGTTACTTGCAAAAGAGGAAGATTTCAGGGTAGAATTTACCGTGTTTACAATCCTTTACGATTCTTACAGCTTTCAGTTTGGCATAAACTTCATTAGCGAGTGGTCGGAAGTGACCAAGGAAGGTAGCAGTTCAGCGGAGAATTTTTCACTGCAAGATGTGAGAAAAATGTGTAGGAAGTTTACGTGATGTCCCGTTGTGTGAGGAACACGAGTGGGCTTATCAACTCTCTGGGTCAGATTAAAAGCGATAGTCATGACAGTATTTGACTTCTTCAATGACTCTTGTTGAGTGCACTAACCACTCCTTGTGGTGAATATTGAAGTCACCGCAAATATGAATGCGACGTTTTTTTTATTATGAACAGAGAGAATATCGTCAATCCCCTTAGCTTATATGTTAAAGATTACAATTCCATCATCCTGTGGAAGATAGTAAAAATGAAAGACATATGGATGCGAAAACACAAGAACTGGAAATCCGTGCCCTCGTTTTAGGAGTCTCCCACATGGGAACCCATTCTTAATATAGGCGCCGAGTTGATGACGATGAGAGATTGAGGACTGTGCTTTACTATTAGGAGTGAGTGATCCGGGATTGTGAAATCTTACACTGGGATAGATAATCTCGGACCTGATTCCGACAGGAACACGATGTCTGGTTTGACCTCGTAAAGATGGTGTTCAACTTCTGCAAATTTGGATCGTAGACCCGTCACATGTTGAACTTGGGATCTATCAGGTCATCCCATAAGTTCTGTCCGAATTTTGAATAAAGAAAACAAGTGACCAAATGTTACATTTAATTACAGATTCAGTCAACAATATATTTTCCCTGATTACCTATGACTTCCTTCCATCTATTAACAAGCTTCCTAATTCCATTACTGTAAAATTCCTTTGGCTTTGATTCGAAGAACTCACAAATGTCAGTTTTAACCTCTTCCTGTGTTACAAAAGCTGTTTCTTCCAAATGTAAGCTACGAAACAAATGGTAGTCTGAAGGAGCAAGATCGGGAGAATAAGGTGGATGAGGAATTTTCTCCCAACCAAGTTCTTCAATCTTTTATGACGTGATTCTTGCTGTGTGGGGTCGCGCATTGTCCTGATAAAACATCACCTCTTCGATTCACTAGAGCAGGTCTTTTTTTTCCTCAAAGCTTGGTTCAAACGCTCTAATTGCTGACAGTATATTTGAGCATTAATTGTTGCATTAGGTGGTAAAAATTCAAAGTGGATTATTCCTTGGCGATCCCACCAGACTGAAAGAAGAACCTTTTGCCTATGAAGTTCCCTTCTCGGCTGTGGCTGGGGTCCTTCCCCTTTACCAAGCCACTGTCTACGACGCTTAACATTTCTATAAAAGCCCATTTTTCGTCGCCAGTCACAAATCTATCCAAAAAAGGTGAAACAATTTGGCGAGAATGGAGAGAAGAACAGATGTCAACTAGAGATTTGAGGTTGTTTTCAGACAATTCATGAGGCACCCATTTTCCAAGTTTAGGAACTTTTCCAAGTTGTTGAAGATGACGATGAACAGTTGTATGATTTGAACTGAGAACCACTGCCAATTCCACAACTGATAAAGCAGGATTTTCTTCAAGGGCTGCTTCAAGAAGCTTTTTATCAAACTCAGCTGGACGTCCGGTTCGATCTTCGTCTTCAATTGTGAAATCTCCACCTCTGAATTTTGCAAACCATCTTCTGCAAGTTCTTTCATTCACACATTCCTCTCCATAAACTGAGTGAATGTTTCTAGCCGCTTCGGCTGCTGAGTTTCCTTTCTTGATCTCATAAAGCATTATGTGCCTCAAATGATTCTTGGGTACTTCCATGTTAGCAGGGTTTTAATCAAACAAAATTTAATTTTATTGTTCTCTGAAATAAAATTTGATCAGTTTAAATGCATCTAAACATAAAAATAATGTTCGGTTCCATTAGACATTATAAAATACTCTTTAAATTTCGTTCATTTTAACAAAAAGTTAAAATTCGGACAGAACTTATGGGATGACCTGATACGTTTGTTTTTGTGCAGTTGTTTTTATTGTGGACATGGTTAGCTGATGTAATGAATATGCATACACCTGCCCCCTCCCCCACAGTAATATGATTGGCTGGTGTCAGTCATAAATACAGACTGATGTGGAGGTACATGAGGACACCTATTGGCTACGCCTATTGCCATCGCTTATTGCCTACGCCTGTTGCCTATGCTTATTGCCTACCACTAGGTAGACGAGGACCAGTCCATTACGGTTACCTGCTAGATTGTCCTAATCGGTTGCAGTAGTCCAAAACCACTTTGCTATTTCGAACAAATATATCCTTTCCGGGACATATCATTAGCTATATTGAGATTCTTGAACGGGTAAAGACTATGTAATATGTGCCTGAATTATTACAGCCATAATTGTACACTTCATCATGGCGCCGTGTGGCCTCACCAGAAGCTATGCAGTTTTCATCTGCACACAAGAACATCAGTTAACTTGTTAATGTTGAACAATAGAATTGAATGAAATAAATTTAGTGATCTATTAAGCTTAACTTTTAACACAATGCCGCAAGTATAGAATACTCAGTGGGATTGTTGGTTGGTTGATTTTGTTTAGCAGCATATCAAACTCTTTGGGTTATTTGATGCTGAAATCTAAATATTTTGCACACAATTTTATGGCTTCAACTAAATATATTTTGAACGCAATTGTATGCCTTCAACTACAGATAAAATGTATTGTTGGAGATTTTTCTATAAAATATATTGTTGTTAATTCTACTATAAAATTTATTGTTGTTATTTCAACTATAAAATGTATTGAAGGTAATTTTTTAATAAAAACATATATTGCTGTTATTTTTACTATAAAAATGTATTTTTATACTTTCATAGGGTTTAGGGTGTCACTATTTGCCCATAGATGGGGCCCTAACAAGTGTTACCACCGCGGGTCAAGATGGCTGTGGGAACAACAACAATTAAGAGTTTGTTCCACACTCCTCAAAACCTCCAATCTCCCGATCAGAGACATTTCTGCCGAATGTACTTCATCGTCATACCCAAGACTAACTCAGTGGGAATCGTAATTATTACTCAGTTATTACTGCGAGCCAACTTCCTAATAATTACAGCACGTGTCCAACCGAAATAAGTTTAATGAGCTTAAGATTGTGACATTTCATTAATGTCGTAGGCATTTTCCATTCATGTTTTTTTTTTTTTTACCTTCTTCTCCTGTGCGCCGTGTTCCTTCAGGACGTTGGTGATCATGGTTCTCCACAATTTCCTATACATTGTAGATCTTAGTAAGGTTTGTATTTTTGCTATCTCGCCTAAACTCACTTCCGTCAATCATTTATACAAGATCATTAGACCGGTTATGCGCGGTTTTCCTCTGTCTTGTGAGTGTTAGTTTTTAAAGCCTTCTTTCCTCATTATGTGCCCTAGAAATTTCGTCTTTTTTCCAGTGTTAAGTATGTGTCCTTTTTGTTTCCATTTTCTCTAAAACTGGGTTGTTGCTCACAATGTTTACGCCATGGTATTCTCAGCATCCTTCTGTAGAATCATATTTCTGTTGCTAGTGTATACAAATATCGACTCTCTTTAAAAAAAAAACAAAAAAAAAAACACTCAGTCCTTTTTTTAAATTGTTTTTTTTTTTTTTTTTATTATCATTCTTAGAGAACTTTGTTTTCCGTATAATTTATAAAAAACGACCTTCCTGTTTGGTCCACTCAGTGAAAGTAAGATCGGATGATGCTTACTGCTTATCCAGCATTAGTTATGGATGGGGCCAGAGTGGCGGGAACGAAGTTCACGCAATCGATCGATAGATAGAATGATATAGATAGATAGATAGATAGATAGATAGATAGATAGATAGATGCAGGCCTGTACCCATGACAGTAATGCTCCTCGTCACATAAAAAAAGCAAAACTTAATAATCCGGATGCCTGGCCGACATACAACAGATTAGTAAATCGAGTTTCGCTTACTAACACTATATATATATATATATATATATATATATATATATATATATATATATATATATATATATTAAAAAAAAAAAAAAAATGAAGCCGTTTGCTTTACGTGCTTCTCAAACAATTGCCCCCAAACGACAATGACGCTATTAAACGTAAAACTAAGGCGAGAAGAGAAAAAAAGAAAGTAAGGTGTAGTAAAAAGTAGAGATATTTTTTAGACAAATTTTTATCTTATTATTTTTTCTTGTCCAGAGGTTCCATTCATTCACTATTATTATTCATCTATTTATTAAATTATTAAGAAAGAAAGTACAAACCATGACTGAATAAGTACCAAGGACCTTTTTAATTTTATCCCTTTAATAAAAATCAAGTGTTTTTACAAGCGTACTCATTGTTTCACCTAAATGTTTACGTACGAGTCTACACGTTTTTAATTTTAAATATGCTCAGATTTAATCTTAATTCTTTTAATTTAAAACTGAAAAACTAGTCCCAAAAAATAAGCAAACAGATATCAAACGTTTAACAACTTTATCCTCACAATTTCAGTCGATAAAATATTTATTTATTTATTTATTTAAACTAAAACAGATAAACAAATCAAGAAGTGTGAGGGATAACATTGGTACCAGCTACAATCCACTTCAATCATCTAAATGCTACTACTGCTGCTAATATTTAACCCGTATTTTAAAGCTAAAGAAAGCAAATACCAAGAATCAGGCATAACTGACTGACTGAATTCAAAACTTTTAAGATGACGAAATGTGAAAAAAAATACATTTAAAAATCGTAGGAAAAAAAATAGAGATTGTGTAATAAAGAGGCAGAAAAATAACCAAGGAGAAAAAACTGAGCAAAGAAAATATTTTTTTTTCTTCCTACTTCACAATTACATTGTGTTGCAACAGTTAACTCAACTAGTCCCATCGCCACTGGAAAAGCACTTTTCTCTTCAGGACCCAATTTTAAACATTGTCATTAAAACACGACTGAACGGATTGAGATTTTACAAAAGGAAGTGCTTGGGGGGAAGAAAAGAATACAGTAAGTACTTTTTCTTTAAATAACCATTTATTATTTATAATTGTTTTGTTGTTTTCATTTTATTATGGGGCTTACAATAATTTTTGTTTATTTTTTTTTTCCTTTTTGTTTGCCTAAAATATAAATGTACACGTCGTAAAAACATTTGCATCTTTCTTTCTCTACAGAACACGGGTATTGTTTTTTACTTTCTTTCTTTTTCTTTTCTTTCTTTCTTTCCATTTTTTTATGATCTTTTGGGCTCTGAAAGTTCTCTAAATTACGAGTATCTTTCGGTATGAGTATTGATATTATTTTTATTATTTTATTAATTTTTTTTTTTTTTTTTGATGAGGGAATGCGCTATCTCATGAAATAAATGAAAATGTAACCCCAAAAATATCAAGCTAGATTTTTAATTTTAAATGATTTTTTTTTTTTATCAAAGTAGATTTTTTATTTTTTATTCCAACCACCCGAATGTCAAAATAACTATTTTTCCGTTTCTCAAAATCTGAGAGAAATAATCTTTTTTTTTTCTTTCTTAATATTTTTAAACTACAATATCTGGAATTGTACAGCAACCAAATATTGACATAAAACAAGACTAGTCCGACAGTACAGCCAGTAAGAATCGAACTCGCTTGTAATAACATACTGACACCCATATTGGATTGAGATATCTACCACTAAAAAATAAAACTCAAACGAGAATTAAATTATTAAATTTATTTTTTTCGAACAAAAATCAGCCGATAAATGTTTTCTCTATTTCGGTTATATCCTGTATTTGCCCAGATTTATTTATCAAAATTAATTTATAACGTCATTAATTTCCCAGTAAAGCTGACCAAACCAAAATTCCACCTCACAATATATTTTATTTACATTTTTAGTAAGAAGCCAATAAACTGATTTGCCTTGATGATAATTGATTAATTCTTTAATAAAGTAGAATTTTCAATATTTGTCGCAATTTTTATATATTTACTTAAGGTTTGTTTACTTTCTCTTTTACTTATTTGATTAGTTTATTTATTCCCATTTCAACATTAAATTTCCATAAACTTTTTAACGTCCGATGTAAAATAAAAATGCGATGTCAACAGGTTATGATCCTATCACAGGAGTTTGCTTATTGTGTTATTTATGTAGGTCAATTCAGCCAAATCACCGTTTTGTTTTTGTAACGTTTTTGTCATTCATAAAATCTCTCTCAGAAAATCTTTCTCTCACACACACACACACACACACACACACACACACACGTGCACACACACGCACACACACATGCACACTATTGCTTATAACATAGTGTGTACACGCTAATTCATGCTGAATTTAAAAACGATAGAGAAATAAAGAGAGAACAAATTGTCCACCTGTATTCTTGAAAACATTAACTTTTAGTATTGTTAGTGAAACACAGTACAAATAATTGCATATTGGGGTTGGATAACGTTAGAAAAGTTTTACGAATCTTGTAACTTGTTCGTCGTTTCTGATGAGTTCTAATACCTGCAACTTTTTCGCTTAAGGAAATTTTTAGGTTTCTGGCTAACAATCTTGCTTGTTGTCGTCTTTCTTCGCATCATACACTGACACGTTGTCTATCTAAGTTCTTGTAAAACTACTTTTTGTTTGTTTAGAATTCTCATAAACACTTCACGAAAAAATGTTTTATTTTCTCTTCCTTGTTTTCGGCTGATAGATTGTCTCATTGCAATTACAGGTACAGATCTACTGACTAAAATTATTGATTAAAATCAATATATAAGTATATATATATATATATATATATATATATATATATAGAGAGAGAGAGAGAGAGAGAGAGAGATTTATATATTTAGACAGAGAGTAATTGTGTGTGTGTATATATATATATATAGTGCATATATACATATGTATATAATATATACATATGTATATATATATATACATATATTGTTTACATATATTGTGAATAAATACATTGTTTTATATATAGTATATATATATATATATATATATATATATATATATATATATATATATATATATATATTATATATAGTATATATACATAAATATATATTGTTTATATCTGACGATCGCAAGGGCATGAAACCCAGGATCACAAATTCACATCAATACAATATGTTAGCTCTATCCTGATATTGAGCGCTTTCCTATAAGTACCGCATATATATAATATATATATATAACAACAATTATATATATATATATATATATATATATATATATATATATATATATATATGCATTATATGTATATTGTATATATATATATAGTGTATATATGTATAGATATGTGTATATATATTGTTTATATATATTATATATATAGTTATGTATATATAGTGTGCATATATTTTTTGAGTATATATATAGTATATAAATATATATGTATTTTCATTTTTGTATGTAGTCTCTATATATTGTATGTATATAACGTGTGTATATATATATTTTATGTATATAGTGTTCATATATATACTGTATGTATATTGAGCATATATATAAATATAGTATGTATATGATGTGTGTATATATATATATATATATATATATATATATAGTGTGGATACATATTTATATTGTGTATATATATATATAGTGCCTACACACACACACACACACACACACACATATATATATATATATATATATATATATATATATATATATATATATATATTGTATATATAGAGAGTGTATACATATATATAAATTGTCTATATATAGTGTGTATATATGTATTGTCTGTATATAGTGTATATTCATATATATATTTTCTATATATAGTTTGTGTACATATATATTGTCAATATATAGTGTGTATATATATATTGCCTATATATAGTGTCCATATATATATTGTCTATATTTAGTGTGCATATATATATATATATATATATTATCTATATATAGTGTGCATATATATATATATATATATATATTGTCAATATATAGTGTATATACATATGTATATATTATATAAAGTGTGTGTAAATATTGTATGTTTATATAGTGAGAATATATATATTTGTTTATGTATAGTGATTATATTTTGTGTGTGTATATATATATATATGTGTGTGTGTATATATATGTGTGTACATCTATATATGTATCTATAGGTTTATATATATATGTACATATATAATTGTATATACGTATATATAATTGTATATATGTATATAAATATAATTGTATATGTGTTATATATAATTGTTTATATGTATATATAAATACTTTGTACATATTTATATATATAATTGAATATATATATATAATTGTACATATGTATATATATAATTGTATATAGGTATATATGTATATATATATAATTTTATATATGCATATATATAAATATTTTATACATGTATATATATATATATAAATATTTATATATGTACATATATATATATATGTATATTTACATAGATATAAATTTGTATATTAAATAACGAGATATCAGTACTGTATATGCGTGTGATACGAATTACAACCAATAAACTTAAGATCGACGATAGAGTGCGTAAACTACACGAGCAACACACCTTCATTACCGTTATGGACCACAAAGATAATTTCTCCAATAGTCCGAAGTTCCTATTGCTTAACCCTTCCAAGAATAATATAGGCAAAATCAGCAAGGCTATACTAGAACAAGCCTGCAAACACGCTAAGAATGCCACAGGGATCAACCAATGGAAGACTAGAAAGGATGCTATCAATTGGTTATCTAAAATAAAAAGAAAAAACGAATGCACCTTTATGGAATATGACATCTCAAATTTTTACCCTTCGATCACAGAAGACCTGTTAATGACAGCTATAAACCTGGACAAGAATAATTGCAACATCACTGACCAGGAAATCAACATTATTAAGCAAGCCCACAAACCCATCCTATAGCACGATGGTTCTATGTGGACCAAAAAAGACAACCTAAACTTTTCTATAGTGATGGGAACATTCGATTATGCAGAAGCCTATGAATTGGTTGGCATTTTGCTGCTGTGGAGACTTGGGTATACTTTCGATAGCATGAACACTGGTCTGTACAGAGACGCCAGAGTTATCCTCCTACGTAACACTTAACCCACAACAAACAGATCGACTTAGAAAACATCTTATCAAATTCTTCAAGGTTCATTGACTAAACATCACCACTAACATCAATACCAAGGTGATCAACCTTCTGGACACTACTTTCGATCTATATAAATATATATACATGCTATATACTGAAGAGCTTTATAGCCATAAATGCATTAGCAAAGAATCCAACCATCCACCAGGAATTTTAAACAATTTGCACAAATCGGTGCAATACAGACTCTCAACTAACTCTAACAAGTAAAATATTTGTGACAAATATAAAACTAAATATGTAGATGCACTAGAAAAAGTAAACAAAAAGTTAAACTAAAATACATAAACATTAGTAAGAATGCCAACAATAAACATAAGAATAAAAAACGCATCATAATTTGGTTTAACCCACTATTTAACAAAAATGTCAGAACCAATATAGGTAAAATTTTCCTTAATTTAATCCACAAACTTTTCAGCGATATACAATTGCTCAACAAAATCTTCAACAAGAACAACATTAAGATTAGCTACATCTGCATCAAAAACCTCGAACAGTATATAGCACAACATAATAATATAACATTAAACAAATATTTAAACAAACTCAAAAACAATATTAATACAGACAAAAAGTGTAATTGTCGAAAAAACAGTACCTGTCCACTAAATCATAAATGTATGAATAAAGGCCTTATTTATAAGGCTAACATTAAACATAACGGCGATTAACTGGAGAACCCGGTATTATCATCATAAAATGACTCTTACCAATAAACAATATTCAAATGCCACGGCACTCTCAAAATTTTACTGTGAAATTAAAACAAATAACTACACACCGGTAGTAAATTGAAATTTCGTTGCCAAAACTACACCCTTTTCCGTCCGCGGCGACCGATGTAACTTGTGTTTGCTGGAAAAAAGCTTAATTCTCAAAAATATTATTGACCCCAACCTGCTGAACAAACATAACGAATTCATGATAGCTTGCACCCATAAAAAAGCACTCACCTAAAGTATTTTGATTCTGAATAAATCTTTTTAACCAAGTCCAACTGCCCATTAAATATTTTAGGTTAAATACCTATTAGCCCCACCTTTTTTAGCGTCTCTTAATATGTAACGGGTTACACGGCGTTCCTCTTTTCATTAAATTTTTTTAAAAATTTCTCACATTATACCTTCTCTGTCTATCTACACTTTTTATGTTTTTAGTTTATA